>PVHX01013930.1:0-52541 GCA_004024805.1 Geosciurus inauris | reverse complement strand
AGAATTCCTAGAAGGATGTGTGTTTGGACTTAATATGGAACATAGATAGGTTTTAGCTAGGTAAAGTGTAAAAAGTGGAGAGGGGAGGAAATGACATTGGGGAGCAGTTCTGTAAAAGAGGAAAGGAATATCTCCTTATCTTATGTTCAGGCGTGACTTTATGTTCAACGCCTGAGAGATTTATCACGTTTATGGATGTCCATGTTGTTCCACAGAATAGAAGCCAGGTTTTAAAAGGATAGAGTGGCAAGAGTTGGGCCACTTTATGGATGTCACCAGTCTTTAACATGTTTAGGAGCTTCCTCCACATCCCCTCCTCACAGTTTGGATGGGTGAAGAACTTAACTATACTGCTGGGCTTTGTATAATTCCCAAAAGGGCCTCAAGTCAAAATTAGCATTTTTCCCATAAATCAAAGTAAATAGTATTAATTTGGTTGCAATTAGAGTGAGACTGATAAGTGGAAGCTTTCAACTCAAACATCTGTGAAAGCTGAGTTTTTTATATTAGACTTCTAAAATTACATTATAAGAGTAATTTAAATCATAGCTCACACCTGCTATTTGGAAAAGCTGATTGCAGAGCGTTTAATAAGTTTATAAATTTACCTTAAAAAGTGACATTATTACATTTACCAATAATGTGAAAATTCAATGGTTTGAAAAGAAGAAAGGGGAGGGGATCATGAAAAACATTGCAAACATTAAATGCCAGATGCTCAATAATTCCTGTTGCTTAACTAAATGTTATTTTTTAACATTTACTCCATGACACTACCCATTTAAAGTTCCCTGCGGCCACTTTAATTAGCTTTCCCACCTCTCCTGTGAGATAGGCAGATAGCATAATGTGTTGCGGTAACTCAGTCTGGCTGTGTTTTAACTATTTTTTCATAGAAATCTGAGGGGTGTGATATGGTTGAAAGACAATTTCAATCTTTAAAGTCCATTTATCATTAAGCAGAGGTAATCAGAGGTCAAAATACAATTTTGATGAATATGGTAGTCAGAATATCAAGCCACTATATCACAGCATTTCTTCTCCTAAAGATTTCATTTGCCACTTTAACTTTGCTTAAAGGCAAATGGTTTTCTTGCACGTAAGAGATTGAAATGTGTCATTTTCTGAAATGTACCCAACAGAGACAGGTTTTATATTTTTAAAAATTAAAGTATTTCAATATTATTCTAGTAAGATGATGATATATCAAATTGATGACGACTCTGTCTGTATTAGGTAGCAGCCAGCTGAAAAACAATGATGGGAAAATTAGAGATAGTGACAACTAAGGAGTGTGTTTTTTCCCCAGCACACAATTATACCAATTTCAAAATGCTTTTCCTTTCTATAAATTAGTTATGTGACCTATTGTAAAATAGAGTGACTTGCTAAATCATAAACCAGAACATCATCATGCAGCATTACCATAATAAGAACTGATCTAAGGACTATTGTCACATATAAAACAATAAACTATAATAGAAATAATATTGTCTTATTTATTCAGGCAAGACGATTTAATGATTCCAATGGACTCATGCCAAATGCAAAGACGAGTCCTTTAAAACTATAATAATACAGTGTATTGTGTTATATTTAACTACGATGCATTACTTAAAATATTATAAACATTTTTCTTCCTCCTAGTGAGTAAAAAAGAACTCTCAAAAAATTTCCTTTTCTGAAATATATATTTGTTTTTCGTTTAAAAGGCAGAAAATGACATACTGGTCTAATTTTAAAAAGTCAAAATAACAATTAGCCATACTTAGCTTTAGCTATTACACAATAGAATCAGGGTTAGCTTTGTATTAGGTTTCAATATGGTGGTAGCAAACTGTGACATACATATCTGAGACCAGATAGAGAACTATGCTTGAAGGTGGGAGTTATCTAAGCCCACCCCAATTATCTAAGACCTATCAAGTCACAGCCCTAAAACTAAAGTTAGAAAACATTCCTTACTCATTTAGCCAAGCAAAATTAAAGAAATAAAAAGGTTTATATATTTTAAAAGCATATAAAATCACAATTTTTATTATTTCTCATTCATTCATTTATCCATTCATTCATCCTTTATTGATATACTTGATAAGTGCCTACTATAAAGCAAGTACTGCACTATATTAAGTCTTGAAATACAACTGGAACAACACATATATCCTTGCCTCAATCATTTGGAAATTATATGAAAAAGGCAGGAGATGACCATAATTATCAATGCCTATCTATAAAATCATAGGTAATACTCAAATTATTTTGGTAGGATTGGAATCCTGAAATGGAAATGGCAGTGGAAGGATTTTTGTTTGTTTCATTTTGCTTGTAGTGAGTAGAAAGGGGAGAATATGGGTTAAGACTTTGGGATAGAAGGGCAAACTGATTTTTTTTTTGTATTATTTTTTAGTTGTAGATGGATACAATATCTTTATTCATTTTTATGTGGTGCTGAGGATCGAACCCAGTGCCTCACGCATGCGAGGCAAGCGCTCTACCACTGAGCCACAACCCCAGCCCAGCAAACTGATTATTGAAAGTTTGTCCTAATCAGGTTAGGGAATTTAATTTTTACCTGAGGTTAACAGAGAGCTGTTGTTAAAAAGTTTTCTATATGTTATAATTTGAATGTAATGTGTCTCCCAAAAGCTCATGTGTGAGATTACAAGAAGGTTTAGAGGACAAATGATTGAGTTTGAGAGCCTTAACCCAGTCAGTGGATTAATTCCCTGATGGGATTAATTGGTGACTGAAGGCAGGTAAGGTGTGGCTGGAGGAGGTATTAGTATGTGATTTTGATCGCCATAACCTTGGGGTGCATATTTTGAATCTGCTAAGTGGAGTCTCTCTCTCTGCTTCCTGAATATTGTGAGCAGCTTTCCTCCTGCACACTCTTCTGTCATGATGTTCTGCCCCACCTCAAGCCCCAACCCCACTGTGCCATAACCCCAGCTCCAAGCAAACATTTTTTATAAAGGTCTAGATGATAAATATTTAGACTCTGTGAGCCATACAGACTCTGTTGAAACTATTCAGCTATACTTTTATTGTCCAAAAGTAGCTATAGAAAATATATAAGTACATGAGCAAATAAAGCTACTTATGGACAGACACTGTTTTAGTTAGCTTTTGCATTGCCATGAGCAAAAGACCTGACAAGAACAACTTAGAAGTGGAAGAATTTATTCTGGCTCACAGTTTCAGAGTTTCAGTCCATGGGCAGCAGATTCTATAGCTCTGGGCCTAAGGTGAAACCAAACATCATGGAAGAATGGTGTGACAGGGGAAAGCAACTCAGGACATGGCATCCAGGAGGGAGAGAGCTCCACTTACTGGGGACAAAATACAAACCCCAAAGGTACACTCCCAGTGACCTACATTCTCCATCACACCCCACTTGTCTATATTTATCACCTAGTTAATCCATACCAGTGGATTAATACACAGATTAGGCTACATCACTCATAATCTAATTATTTCACCTCTTTACATTCTTGCATAATATCACGCATAAGCTTTTGGAGAACACATCATATTTAAACCATAACAGACACTAAAATTTGAATTTTGTATAGTTTCCACCTGTAATAAAATACCATCCCTCCTGAGTTTTCAAAAATTTAAACATTTAAAAAACATCCTTATCTAATGGGCCTTGCAAATAATAGATATGGTCCAGGAAGTTTAAAGACCTTATTCAAGAAGTAAATAAAAAGATGAAAATCCCTGAGGCAGGCACATATTGGTGTGTTCTAAGAAGGGAAAAAAAAAAAGATGAGAGGCTGCTGAATTGGATCACTCACTCAAGACAGGGGATCTTACACATCATTCATGAGTTGTATTTGAACAAGTAAATAAAGTAAATAACTAGCAGAGCATGGTGGCGCAGGCCTGTAATCCCAGCACTTTGGGAGGCTGAGACAGGAGAATTGTGAGTTCAAAGCCAGCCTCAGCAACAGCGAGGCGCTAAGTAACTCAATGAGACCCTGTCTCTACATAAAACAAAAAATAGGGCTGGGGATGTAGCTCAGTGGTCAAGTGCTCCTAAATTCAATCTCCAGTACAAATAAATAAATAAATAAATAAATAAATAAATAAATAGATAGATATTTCATTTCAGCAGGGAAATGACACCCTCTGTCACATTTTGATGTGTCCTTTTCTGTTTTTTTTTTTTTAATATTATTATGAGACTAAACTGTGGAGAAATAGAATAAGAAAAGAGGCAGGAAAACTTATCAGGAAACTCTCCCAGTTATCCATATAAATACTTTTGGTTTGAACTCCGGTAATGGGAAAGAAACAGTAGAAGACAGGTTTTTTTGAGCTTATAAGCCACCTACACATGCTGATGGATGTGCTGTGGGATGGAAGAAAAATGAAGTCAGAGACAGTTGTGGGTCTTTCAATCTTGGGAACTGAATTGTAGGGCCAATTACTCAGCAGTAGTTATTAGAGTAAATTGTAGAGCCAATTACTTAGCTGTAGGCAATACATAAGAAAAAAAAAAGAACAAAAACAAGAACTGTGAAAGGGAGAAGTAGCTGTTTAGTAAGAAGAGAGAGAGAGAAAAAACAAACCACCATCATGTCACCAAAAAAATATTTCAAGAACAATGGTGTCCAAATGGGCAGATATTGGGAGCTGAGGTTAAGATAAAGATGGATAACATTGGAAGTTTCTATAGAACTGTGATGCTAAATTGTGAAATCATGAATAAGATTTAAGAGATGAGAGAAATACATGATACACAATGTTTTACAGATTGTTCTAGAAGACTTTTTCTATCACAGAAAACACATATGGGGAAGGGGATAAAAAGATGTGGAGAAAGATAATGAAAGAAACATACGAGAGACAGTGTTTATGGATTTTTCTTAAATGCTTGCTACCAAGAACAAGAAGAATAGGGAAGGGGCTAGAAAGGTATGAAGACCATCTCCTTTACATACATCTTTTGGTAAAGACTGGAAAAATTGCAGCATGTTTGTATGCTCATATAAATTATCCAATCAAGAAGAAAAACTTGACAGAGAGAAATAGATTGTAAACAATGGCTGATTTAGATTATTTCTAAAGTTGTTTAGAAAAGGATGACTTTCTGTTCATGGTTGGAGGGTTATCACCATAGAGAGAAATAATTCATATAGTGAAAGAGAAGAAGAATGGGAGTAATTCATGAAGATGTAGATGAGATATGCAGTGCATTAGTCCAGGTTCTTCAGAAGAAGAGAACCAGTGGATAGATATAATATATATATATATATAAAATATATATAATATAATATGTATATAATAATAACATATATAATATATGTCTATATATAAAGTAAGATGGGATCAAATTTACTTACACAGAGGCTGAATAGTCTCACAATGGCCAACTATAGACTGGGGAAATCGATAAATCGGTAGCTGTTCAGTCCCTGAAGCAAGAAACTTCAGAACAAGAGGTACCAAGGAAGCAGTAGCACTCTCAGACTCAGGCTGAAGGCCTGGAGGGCTCTGGAGAGTTGCTAATGTGAGTATGATGAATTCAAAGCCTAAAGGACCTGAAGTCTGAAATTCTTCAGTGACATAGTAGCATCAAAAAGCAAAGCAAAACAAAACAAAACCTGCATACACATGAACTCCCTTTCTTCCACCTTTTCATTCCATCCAGGCCCTCAGCCTATTGGATGGTGCTACCTTGTTCACGATGGGATTTCCCCATTCAGTGTGCTGACTGGAGGCTAATCTACTGTAGAAACACCCTAACAGACACATCCAGAAATACGCTTCACCAATTTTCTAGATACCTCTCTATCCAGTCAAGTTGACAACCAAGATTAACCATCACTTAGGGAGAG
Organism: Geosciurus inauris; assembly: GCA_004024805.1. Lineage (NCBI taxonomy): Eukaryota > Metazoa > Chordata > Mammalia > Rodentia > Sciuridae > Geosciurus > Geosciurus inauris. The sequence continues at coordinate 46,695 of PVHX01013930.1, read as the reverse complement.
GATGGACACATTCTTTTCAGATTGCTTCTACTTTTTTGTGGAATAGAAGTGACAAGGAAAACCCTTACATACCTCCACATCACCTGTGAATTGGGGTGAAAAAAATAAATAATGAAGGACTTGAAGGTTTCTGGAAGGTTTTCTGAGGAATCCATTAAAAGGGAGTCTGATTTGAAGAAGATATTGAGAGAACATCTTGAATGAGTCTTTTGATGAAGACATATTCTGAGATCCAGTGCATCCTGGACAGAAGCTCAGATTAGGTTGTGTACAGCATATAAAGCAAAAAGTGTGTAAGTACAAACTGTTGCACTTTCTTGGGACTGAGTGTGTCATCACTGGCGATATGGGAATGCTGGAGAACAGTGATTATCAACCAGGAGAAAGAAGACTTTTGTGGATCTAAATCCAGTCTTTTGATATCAGTAATAAGGCTTGGGGACAGGTTGAGAAGAAAAACGAGCCTATGATCTTCTTATTAAACCCTGCAAAGACCAGTGCTCAGGTACCTGAGGGTAATTTATGAATATACCCTATGTTGGCCTATAGAACATTATCTCATTGACTCACCTTAATATAATAAATCCTAATACAATTAGAAGAACATGATTTGCATTGATAGGAGTATTTGCATTGGTATTTATGCAGAGACATAAGAATTCAAAGTTTGAAGTAGCACACAGGGAAAGGAAAGGTCCTCTGGGTCAGGCCAGCTATTTGACTCCTTTGGAGGTTGAATAAGTAGTATGACATATAGGAATTTGCTGCATTTCAGAATCTAGTCTCAAGCCTTGCCTTGCAGCCTCTGAAAGCTCTGTGACAATGGATGTGTCATTTGATGTTTGATTCTATTTACTAAAGCTCATGAGATTGGGGTGTAAACTATTATGTCAACCTTGTAATTTCCAGTGGAAACCATCTCTGCAAGTGGATTTATTTATCCTTAGTGCAGTATCTTTCTACAGGCAAAAGTATAGAAAGCCAAATCATACTAAAAATGTTAGTTTAAAATTTATTGATAAGAGAAGAACACATTCAATGGAGCACATGGAAAGATAATGATATCCATAACTCTGCCCATGTAGCATAAATAATGATAAAAACATGAGTTTAGTAGTTACAAGTTTAAATGTTTGGTGGCATAGGTGCGATGTAAGCTGGGGATAGTTTCAAACAAAGAATGACATTGGGGACAGAGAAGACAATGCACATCCTTCAGGCAGGGCATCTCTCAGCTCTGTGCATGTCTTAAATGAGCATTCCTGAGGTTCTACTATCTACATCTCCTTTGTATTCTTTGACCTGCAAACTTCCACAACCCTAAGGGGTTAGGTAGATGCATTATTTTATAGATGATAAATATTTTTATCTGGTTATAATCATGTTCTGCTTGCCTGTGAGCCATCAAGCCTCTTTAAAATGTATTTTCTTATATTTTTCCTGATTCATTGTCTGCATTTAATTAGCAGAAATCAGTCTCAGACTGCTTCCCTCCACCTCCTCTTTCCAAGTTGCTAAAGTTTAGAGTATTATAATAAGGGAGGACTGAAAGCATAATTAATCACCCTGCAATACAGAACCAGAGGATCTGAGTTCCAGTCTAGATTTTATAGCTTATTCAGAAATAGGAGTTCTTACTGCACCTGTTTCACACATTGACTATGGAAATGGGAATATTTTAATTATGGCCTTACTTACTACATGTTTTGACAATCAACTAAACAACACATACCAAAAGAAATACAAGGGAGCAGATCTGTTTAAAAAAATATGTCATTATTAGATCACAGTAAAAATTCCACACTCTCTACACTTAGTATACATTTGTTGAATGATTAAGCAAATCAAAGAATTAAACCATTTATCAATCATTGAGTCTTGCCGTATTTAAGCCAAAGTTCAAAGATTCTTGCTATGCATAATCTACCTATTGGTAAAGTGAAGAATCCAATATGAGAAGACAAGAGTAATATACTGTCCTCAATGTATAAATAGCCTTCTTTTAAGAAACATATATTCAGACTTTGCTTTCAATTGACCTTGTTGCTCAACACTGGAGCAGCCAAAATGCCAGTTAATCACCTCACTGTTTTCCATGTAGTTTAAGAAAACATCTGTTGTGCAGGTTGCTTGGTCTTACTAATGAATAGCCTCCTCTGTCAGCTGTGTCTTGGAAACATGCACCTCTGACCCTGTTTATCCTCAGATTCTCCTGATCTACTATGTATTGCTTTTATCTGACCTTTAGGGAGTTTTGAGCTTATTTCTTATCACCAGGGAAAGAACAAACCACCCATACATGCCCTGTGTCTACAAAATGTAAACCCTAGAAATATTTATCTGTTTAGTGTCCTCCCCTTTTAAATTCTCATTCTCTCTCCCATCTCTATCTCTCTTTCCTCTTTTTATGTCAGTCTCCCCTCTATCCTCACTTCCTCATTTTGTCTTTTTTCTTCCTTCATTCATTTCTTCCTTCATTCATTTTGTTTTTGATACACTTTATTTTGTAGGGCATAAAAAAGATTCAGATACTCAGACACTATTGCATAAGCATATATTCTAGTTTTTGTGTGCTCCCTTGAGTACTTCATTCACTATCGACTAAAAATGAGGTTGTATGGCGATATCTGTGATCAGCATCTTATGAATAACCCTACAGTCATGTGGACTATAGCAAAGAACCAGAGGTGAACATCACTTTGTTGTGCCTCCATATCTAGAATACCTCAAAAGTTCCCTGTCTATACTTTATAAAAATCTCTATCCAATTGACTGAATACTGAGTAATCAATGCTCTTTGCAGTACAGTCATGCATTGTTTAGCAATCAGGAAGTGTTCTGAGAAAAGCATTGTTAGGTAATGTTGGCCTAGTGCAAACATCATAGAGTGTATGCACATTAAATTAGGATGGCTGTGACATCACTAGGATGAGTAATCTTATCAGTCCTGTTGTGTATGCATTTTTATGTTGACTGAGCTCTGTAATGTGGGGTAATGTACTGTATGACTGTATTAGACTTGTGTTATGCAACAGGTTGAAATAAACACTGAAATAAACATGGAATAAAGTGTTCAAGGAGAGAAGAAATGGACATTAAAATGCTAAATATAAAACTACCATTTAAAATGATATAACACATGTAAGGACCTCAGTATTTAATGCTGCTGAATAGGAGCTGTTTTCTTCCTTATTTGTGTTAACTTACTAAATCTTTTTATAACATCATTTCTGCTGATACATACATTTGTTTGCACACACACATATATCCATTTTCACAAAAGAATGACTTGGTGTTTTTGTGCCCACATCACACAAGAAATAGGTATTTTCAGCACTAGATACTAATAATAAGTAAAAGCAACAATAGTTAATATTGCATTATTTTATTCAATATTCAGAATAATCTACCTAATATAAAATAACACTATTTTACAGAAGTGAAAACTGAGACACAGTTTTAAGTGACTTGTTCAAAATCTCACAGCCAGTCAGTGACAGGCTACATCCAAGTTCTGATTAGTTCTGCTGAGGTCCAAAAGAGAAACCAAGCTGTTAATTGGCCCCGACACTTACACATGTGCAAATCCAAGGTGATTTTCTAGCTAATTCCAAATACATATTACAGGAAACTTGTCATTACTAGATGCAAAACTTTGAGCACAATTTTAATCAGTAGTAATCAATTTTATCTGCAAGCTTCAACATTTTGCCTTTATTTCACAGAAAAGTAGAAAGTTATTTTAACTACATAGGATTCAATTCAGGTTGTTTGCATTTATTTTGATTAAATAATTGAAAAGAATGTAATGTAGCTCCTCTAAGAGACTATATACCCTGAACAGGTTTAACACTGGTAAGTGCCTCTAAGTGGAGGAGATTCTAAACCATGCTTTTATATTCTCTCATGCACCTACATGCTGAGATAGGACTTGAAATGCTTTTTCTTCATTTTTTAAAAATTTATTTATTTTATTTGTTCTAATTAGATATACATGACAGTAGAAAGCATTTTTGGCATATCATTCATGAATGGCATATAATTCTCATCCGTCTGGTTGTACATGATGTAGAATCACACCGGTCATGTAGTCATATATGCACATAGAGTAATAATGTCCAATTCATTCTATTATCCTTCCTACCCTCAGACCCCTTCCCCTCCCTTCACTGCCCTCTGCCTCGTCCAAAGTACTTCTATTTTTCCCTAGCTTCAACTCCCCCTTATTGTGAATTAGCATTTGCATATCAGAGAAAACATTCGGCCTCTGGTTTTGGAGAATTGGTTTGTTTCACTTAGCATAATACACTCCAGCTCCATCCATTTACCTGCAAATGCCATAATTTCAGTCTTCTTTAAGCTTTTGCTTCTTGATATGAGTATACTTTGTGGGACAACATCAATTTGGGCAATCGTTTTCTGTTTATCTTTTAGAAAAGTAATAAAAATAACAAATATTAAATTAAAAAATAAGTAATTCAATTGCCCTTCTAAATTTCACCCACAAACTGAGTTTATCATACGGATAACCAAGTAGAGGAAACTTTCTTATTTACTAATTATTCCTAATATTCAAAAGACATCGGAAAATGGGACTTTTACATTCTCACTGGCCACAATGGGAACTTTCTGTGTTTCATGTTTTGCTTGTAAGGAGCAATGTTTTGAATCTCTGCAAGGATATTTCTGCCCAGGACATCAATATGGTTTTCTCTGTTACAATGAAGATACACTGAGATACATTGTGACTTAACAATGTGAGCACCCAGGTATTAAAAAAGCCATTTTAGTCAAAGTTGATCCCATGCTTTTAGTCTTCTGATCATAATTCCTCTGACTTTGAACAGTAATTTTGCTATATTCTATCAGGCAAAAAGAAAGTACAAGCCTGTGATTTCCATACTTGATGACAAGAGTGACACAGGAATAATTTAACCTAGATTGTTAGTAAAAGTTAAGAGTATTGATCAAATAAACTTGAAGACTTTTCCCTCTTCAATGCAAAATACAATTTCACTCTTACATGTCACAATATGTTTTACAAAACTTTTCTTTCCTTCAAAGCATGCATACCACATTTTTCAAAAGTCTGAATGAAATCCAAATGTGCCACGAATAAATAGCCGAGTCTATAGTAAATTTCTGTAATGTATCCTATTCTTTTACTTCATTCTATCTTGATTTTCTCTCTCTTTCTCTTTTTTGTTAAAGGAACTATACAGATTTATTTGTTTTTTTATTTATCACTGAAAGAAGAAAGTAGTCTTTAACGGCTTTATTTTCAGCTCAAAATGTGGTGAGAAAATACTTTAGTTCTCTTCACTGTCAGCAAATCTATTTGTAGAATTTCTTTTGGAAGTCTTGATGTAGCAGGTGACTGATGTAAGTTTCTTTAGTTAGGTCAGTGACCTAAAAACCTGAGTGAGGATTGCCTTGGGCGATCCCAATAGGAGGACTTTGAAGCTTGACTGCTTCTTCTCCATGTTGTTTAAATCTATCCTCTGGAGTCCTGCTACAAGAAGTGGCCATGCTCTGCCTCTTTCTCTGTATCATGGAGAGCAGCACCAAGAGAGGTCTGTTGCATCAGAGGACATCCTGACCACACAGAAAACAGCCAATTTCAGCCTAGTGTCACCATGCTTAGGCCTGCTCCTGAACCAAGTGGTTCAGCAGATTTTAATTTTTTCTTCTTTAATTTTAGATAGCCAAAGGGTTTTCTATCAGAAAAGATCCATTTTTCACCCTCCAGTTCTCATGTTTAAAAATGCAGGAGAGTTCCTTTGACTTACTATCTATGTAGTTAGCAGCACCTTGCTTTTTCAGGAAGTGTGATGGCCTTCAGTTAGGTTGCATTTCATTTGAATTGAACAGAGAGCCCTAAAAGACTTCAATATGTGGATGTCTTCTCCCCTTCCTTTTCAGAGAGTTGATGCGAATTTTCTCTGCCTCAATATTCCTTTGTTCATTCAGGTCAATTTTTAATATAGAGAGGAGGGTAGTTTCAGTTGCCAATTCTGAGGCCTTTAGCATTTTCTGTATATCCTCCTAATAACAAGCTTTTGATCTTGGCATTTTCAGACTATTCAGTTAAGTTGTTATATCAGGAACTGATAAAGTTATGCTTCACTGGATAATAGAGGATTGTATAATAAGAAGGCAGGATAATAAATCTTAAGTATTTTCTATTTTCATCTAAAATCCCTTTTTAACTTCACATCTGTGGTAGAAGATGGCAGTCTATTGATAAAAAGTAATTTAAGATTTGGGAAGTAAAATATATCAGTAAGAAATTAAAGTAAGGTCTGGAAGAAAGCTTTTATAAAGACTGGATTTACTACATTTTGATTAGAAAGATTTCTGGTCTGAGAGATTAAATAAGCAAAATTTACTCTTTCTGTCATTCATTTAACAACATTTAACAAGTACTCACAGTATGCAAAGCTGTGTGTAGGCGCTGTGGGAGATATAAAGATGAATTAAACACTGTGCCTACCTGGAAAAACCTAAGGGGAAAGAAAAATATGCATAAATAGCTAGAATACAAGCTGGAAAAATGATAAATGCCTTCAAGGGAGCATAAAGTCTATTGAGTTCAGCAGCTTGTGGAGATTACTTTCTTGCTGAATAAAATGTAGAATACATATGCATAGATATATGCATGTATGTAAACACATATACACATACTCACATGGGTGGTTCTGTTACATGTTAATCAGTCTTTGAAATGAATAATTGTTTGGTGGCTTTAATTAAGCATGTCCTAAGGACAGCATCTAAGTGATTCAAAACTAAATGATCCTGCTTTTAATGTTCAAAGAAATGTTTCAGTACAAATTTCAATTATAAGACAGGAAACATATGAAGTGGCCACTAATAACAAAATTAACATGTTGGCAAATGTCATAGAATCACGACCATTCATATCTAATTTTTTCAAAGCTGACAAAAAAATTACAAGGCAAACTGGACCATTAAGAAAAAAAAAAGCTAAGGAGAATAGCTGATATGATACTAAAATGAATATTAATGGATGCTGACTCATCAAAATGATTTGTGTTTTGAGTAATTTGAAATAAGGCCTCCGTCCAACGGACTTAGAGCATAGAGGTTTCAAAAATAACCCTGGCAGTTTCTGCACATAGCAGAAATAGTTTAATTATAGCAAGACAGGCTCAAGTTAGATTTATAAATTTTCAGAGAGAACAAATTCAATATGAAGGAAGCATCAGAGCAACTTCCTCAGAATTGAGAATTTATAAAATTCTACAGATTGACCAAACAGGCTTGAATGAAGCTACAGATGAGGCTATCTCTTGAAAGCAACGGTATGGTGATAGGGCCAGAATTAAGTTCAAGCACTGGGTACTTTGAGGTCTTGTTCTGTGAATTCTGATATTTTTAACCTTCCTGAGCCACTTTACAAGGTAGATATCTGAAAGCCAAAATAAAATTAACATCTACCCCATTAATTGTTTTAAAAACTAAATGAGTATGTGCATGTGAAACTTAAGAGTAATATCATCTCAGAAATCAGCTCTGAGTAACTAACTCTTCCCCACAGACAGAAGCAGAACCTGATGGCAGAGAAAGAAAACACAGACATAGGGAAGTAGAAAGTAATTCTTCCTAATACTATGATTTCCTGAATGAAAATTTTAAGTAGAAGTCAGAAATTTTATAACAGAATAAAAATAATAATTTTGTTTTACATATAATTAGTTTTAATTTCCTACAGTTCTTTCTGGCCCTAAATTTGCTTTTTGTGGTATAATCTCTTTTGCTAACTGTTGCATAAAATGTTCTCATAATAATGGGCTAACATGCAATGTTTTGCTGTATGTATACATTATATAATGTGTAAATGAAGTTAAACATACTTATCTCATCAAGCATGTATCTTTTTTATCGTGAAGATTTTCAAAATCTAGCTTTGTGAAATACATAAACCTTATTGTAATTTATAGTCACTATACTTTGCAAATGGCACTCCAGAACTTCTGGCTCTCCATTTAATGGTTAAGCTTGCCCATCCCGCCCCACACGCCCCTCCCCCTAGTTCTCCTTGGCCTCTGACACATGAGTTCTACTCTCAACTTCTATGAGATCTGGTATTCTTGATTTAAAGTATCAAGTTTATTAAATGAAACATAAACCTTTATCTGAATTATAAGATAGAGGGATTGCTGAATGTTGCAAAACTGCAGGTACTATATTTGATACTTCACTGTGGTACCTTTGCCAGATTTACTACAGGGCACAAGATTAAATTCAAATTTCAAATAAACAAGGAGGACTATTTTTTGGCGGATGTAAATTTATTCTGAATTTTATGTAGAGCATTTTTATACTAAAAAATTATTCACTATTAATCTGCAATACAAATTTAATGGGGCATCTGCATTTTCATTTGCTAAGTACAATAATCTTAGACTGTAGGAAATCCACACATCTGCATATGCCAAACCCTAAATAAAAAACAATCAGGAGTAGTTTACCCATTAATCCATTCATATTTGTCCTCCTCCTTCCCCCTCCTTCCTTTAGACCATAATTATTCTGACCTAAGTAATTCAAACAGCCTACCAACTGCCTCTGGCTTTAGTTTCTTTCTTCAACACCAGTAGTAAAATGATTGTTCTAAAACACAAACCTGATCAAGGTGACTTGCATACTAAAATCTTGTTAATGGCTCTCCAGTGCCCTCAAGATAAAATGTAAACTCCTTAGTAAATAATATTAAGCCCTAGGCAGTCTGGGTCTGTCTTCCTCTTCCCTCTGTTGTAAATTAAACTGAGCTACAATTAGCCTCATCCAGTCCTGATTTCTCTTCCTGGAAAGATCTCAACCTTTCCCCATTTTCTCCCCAGGAGAACTCCTGTTCACCAACCTGAGTTTATGTGCCTGGTGCCCACTTTTTCTCTTAATTTATCTTCTCGTGTTCCAATTATAGCATTTTATAACAAGTATCAAATAGTACTTCTATTGCCTTTTCACTCCTTAGTCTCTCCAGTAGACTCTGCCCTGGGAGGGAAGGAATTGGCTTTTTAACTTTAATACACACTGTTTGACACATTTTATTTAAAAAGGTGAATTGAATGAAGGAAGATTTTTTGTTTAATAATATATCAGGGCTGCAGGTAAGATGTAATGAGAGCATTTTTGAAACAATAAAGCAGGAAAAATAAAGCAAAACTTTGAAACAATTCTTAAGTTTTTCATTAGTGACATGGATTTTTTAATTGAAAAGTAAATATTATATATATATATATTTATGATACTCAAACTTATGTTTTGATATATAACTCTAGATAGATAGATAGTGAAATGGCCAAATCAAACTATTTAACATGAATTTCCTCAGATATTTACAGGGGCTTTTTTTGTGTTTTTGTGGTGAGAACACTTAAAATCTACACCCTTAGCAATTTTCAAATATACCTTATTTAGCTTTTTTAGCTACAATCACCAAGATATACAAAGGATCTCTTGGACTTTTTCCTAACTAACAGAAATTTTTTTGTTTTGACTAACATTTCCCCATTTCCCCAGACCCCAGATTCAGGTGATCATTATACTATGTTTCTATGGCTACAACATTTTTACATTCTACATGTAAGTGAGAATATGCTGTCTATGTCTTTCTGTGCTCTGCTTATTTCATTTAGCATAATAGCCTCCAGATTCAACTACATTGTCACAAACAGAAGGATTTCTTTTTAAGGCTGAATAGTATTCCTTTGTGTATATATACCATATTTTCCTTATCCATTCTTCCATTGGTGAACAATTAGGTTCATTTGTATCTTGACTTTAGTGAATAGTGCTACAATGAATATAGGAACACCCTTGGCACAGTTCTTGCATGCTAGGTAAATAGTTTCCAATTATTTACTTGAAGATTGCATACAACTATAAGTTTATTTTTGATAAAATGAGATATTATCAAGCTTTAAAGATAGATGTGAACTGATTAATATGATCTAAGAAAGAATTTCCTTACTTCAAATTGGGATTTTTAAAAGATTTCGATATAAAACAAATTTTAATAGGTAATACATAGACAGTATTCAAAAAGAATGGAAGGCACCCAGCCCTCTGCATCCAGCCATTTACATTTCATCTCAGTATAACCATCTTCAGAGCTCTTCAAGTGCCTTCCAGAGACTGTTTATTCAAATACGAGCAAATGTATGCAAATAGAAGTGCACATACATTTCCATTGTTTCTATGGGTAATTAAATCTTTAACTAGTAAAGAATATAAAGTTAGAAAGCTTTCATCTGACCTACTCAAGCAGCTATTTCATAAGAAAAAAAATTTTTTGCTTGGTTTCACTGTTTTGATCAGTAATTAAGTAATTAAATATTCATTAATGAAGAATTTGTAATGTCCTGATTGCAAATTTTAAGTGGGTCATGCTCCACAAAAATATGCTCCTTTTCATTGTCTTGAGGTTTTCAAGATTTAAATAGACAGCTTCTCTGAATATAATGTATTTCCTTCTTTACCAGTTTTTTCTCTGAATTGAATTTTTGAACTATTTCTCAAGTTTTTCTACTTCTCTAATCTTTTTATTCATTCTCAATGCTCAAAGATTCAAAATTTAAAATATTATTCACTAAGTATACAATGTTAGATATATTTTCATGAAAATAAAAGTGAAATAAATAAAAATATTTATCACAAAACATTATTTTTCTCTAAAATATTCAATATTATGTATTGTAATTTATGTTAGCCTCTCAATTTTAATTGTAGAAATAAAAATTTTAAATCACATTTGTGGATAGATAATTTTATTTAGTGGTTTGTAAAGTTAAGCTTACACATGTGTATAATAATAAAACTATATGTAATTTCAACTTTCTAGAGTGTAAAGAACATTCTGGATGCTAACGTTAACAGTGATTATTCTTCACATGTATTTTGTCTAAACCTTCATACATCCATACTTACCAGTGATATGAATCACTTTATAGTGCAAAATGCTTTCGGGCTGCTATGGGAAACTTTCACGAAAATTTCAAGAATGTATGGTTACGTGTGGAAGCACAAAATGGAACAAGAAAAAAATACAGATACTTCACAATTCTGAAAAATTATATTTTACTATGTCAGAATCTATTTCTTCATGGTAACTTTACAAGTAAATTCATGTATGTTCTTTCCTAAGCCAATTCCTTGTTCAAATCTAACTTCCAATTCATTACAAAATTTTCAGAACTCAGATATAGTTGCCTTTGGTTTAAAAGGAAGGGGGCAAAAATGTTGAAAAGATTCCCTGGAACATGAACAGTGTCAATATGAAAGTATTATGCTGAACCTGAATTCTGAATTCAAAGCAACAAGGTGTCAGTGTGTTCTTTACTGCACATTGTGTAAGAGTTTGTAACATACCAAGCCTCCTTATAAGTCCTTGGACTCAATACAGAGGCCTCAGTTGCCTGGTTTTAATGGTAGCACTGATATGATTATCAGGTTGTCTACTATCCTTACTAATGGCTTCCATGAATGTTCCCCACCAGATTCACAAAACCTAGCACAATGTCTGGTACATATTAGGAGCTCAAGAAACGGAAGGTACAATGGAAGGAAGGGAAGAAGGGAGTGACAGAAAAAGGAAAGTAGGAAGAGTGAACAAATATATGTACATGTAGATAAATACTGATATAGATGTATTTCAATGAATGACAATGACATAAAACATATACTTACCACAGTGCATACCTGTAACCCCTAAGACTCAGGAGGCCATGACAGGAGGAACACAATAAGGTCCAGGCCAGCCTCAGCAATTTAGCAAGACACTGTCTCAGTGGTAGACTGCCTTGGGTTCAATCTCCTATATTGATAAACAAACAAACAACAAAAGCCCCAAATATATTCTCCAATATGGCTGTTGCTGTTTTAGTCAGCTTTTTGAATCATTCTGACCAAAAGACAAGATCAAAACAACTTAGAGAAAGAAAAGTTTATTTGGTGTTCACAGTTTCAGAAGTCTCTGTTCATAAATGACCAACTCCATTGCTGTGGGCCCGAAGTGAGGCAAAATATCATGGCAGAAATTTGTGGAGGTATGGAGGAGGAAAGCAGCTCAGGATATGGCAACCAGAAAGTGAGGGGAAAGAGAGTGTTGCACTTACCAGGGACAAAATATAAACCCCAAAGGCATGGCTCCAGCGACCTATCTCCTCCAGCACACCCTGCCTGCCTTCAGTTACTATCAATGGGTTAATCCACTGACTGGGTTACATCTCTGATCATATATAATCATTTCACCTCAGAACCTTCTTGCATTGTTTCACACATAAGCTTTGGGGGGACACCTTATAATTTAGTCAAAATAGATGCCTTGGGAAATAGTGAAAAAAAACCTCATATAAAACAACCAACAAAGTTGAACACTTCAAATAGAATCGACACTAAACTTATTCACTGCTTTTTAAGCAGAACTGTACTATGTTTTCTATGAATGATTTGATGTGTTAATAATTACATTAAAAATAGAAACTTATGAATTATCCTAAGAAGGAAGCAATAATTATAAATCTCCAAATTGCTTGTATTACATCTGTATATAACACAACTGCATGAGAAAAAAATAAGATAATGGCCACACTAAAATGAAGGAAAGAAACAACAAGAAAGAGGAACTCTCCTGGATTTATTTCTCCCAAAATCAATTAAACTATGACTGCCCACTCCTTCAGCACAGCTGTCACAGTTTTGATTGTCTGATGGAAATAAGTAATATGCTGGCCTTGTAGTTGTGGGATCTGTGTGCCACCCATTGCACAGTGTGACCTTGGAGAGTGACTGAGCCTCCCTCCATTTGGACTGCATGATATTTATGTCCATTCCAGCTCCAGCATTCTATATCTCATTTAATCCTCTCTGTGAGGATTCATTTCTTTCACTTCTCTACACACTGGACTTAAATAACTGTCCACTTTCAGGAAACCTTGCCTTTTCCCTTTGTATTTTTTATGTTTTTAAACATTGAAGTTACTGATCTGACTTTTCCTTACCCAATGATGGTCATGTCCCTCAGTCTTCTGCTACTAGTGTCAGGTAAATAAATTTACTATGCAGTGACAATAAGACCTTCGTCCAGTCAGTAGCATAAAGCCTACATCAAAAGAGTGATTTCAGCAGGGAAAGAGCAAGGACCTCATCTAATCCCTGGTCATGTGAAAATATAAAATAGAGAACAAATTTAAAAATCCTGTGCCATATTTTTTTCACTTTTTTTGAATTAAGATGTAAAAAAGTCTGAGGACATTTTAAATAGTACAATCTTTATTCAAAGAACATAACAGGTTAGGGATGTAGTTCAGTGGTACAGCACTTGCCTAACATGCCTGAGGCTTTATTAAAACAACAACAACAAAAAGATAACACAGTGAAGAAATTTCATTAACTCTTAGTCACATGCTTTACAACTCACTACCATTTTCTTAGTTATCATATAATTTTCATCAACAGGTGGAATGATTTCTCTGTAGGTAAGCTAGTTCCTGTCAAGGATTATGAAGGTATTAGCCTGCCTGGAAGCCAACAAGTTAGCCTGGCCATATGTTCACAGAAGTGGACAGAAGGATCAGGAAGATTCTATGCACATGAGGTAGTATAGTTTGATGTTCATGAGTTCCACTTGCCCACCTCAAAGTCCAAAAGGTGATGCAGAGTAGTCCAACCTGATGTTGCACATGCAGTGGGTTTGTGGGGCTACTTAGAAACCTCAAGCTTAGGGAACCCCAATTTTTAGAAGGCTTCTAACAAACCTGTCTGATGTTGCCCCTGTAGGGAAGCATCTTGGAAGGCAAGTGATTCTTCCCTTTGTTAAGGAGACATGTAGAGAAACAAGAGAAAACTGGAAAATTATCTCTCAGTAGTTCTAAACAAACAAACAAAAATCAAAAGAAGAACTTAAAAATTCACTTGGATATGTAAATTGACATGCATGTAAATCAGTATGTACACTTTCAGGAGGAAGAAACAAGAGACACCATAATCAAATAAATTTAGTCATGCCTAACATCTCTAAATAACTGCCAAACCCTAGCCATTTTCACAAATACTTTTACTTTAATTCTAAAGCAACTCCATGAAGAATTTTATACTATTCTCTTTTACACAGGTAAGAAAACTAATGTTCCTTCAAGGAATGCTTCTTGGCTGTTGGTCCTGGAACCATTCATAATAGCACTAGGATTCAAATTCCATAGAGAGCCCTGAGAAACAATCATTATAAAACTGGTAATGTGAGTGATAAGCAGTTGTTCAACACAGTGTTTCTCTTTGTTTTATTCAATTTGTAGCTAAACTGGATATATGCAAAACAATTGTTAGGAAGTAGTGTTACAGGGCTGGGTCCTTCTGAGAAACTGAAGCAGCATCAAGACCCCCTTTCAAATCTGGATCTTGCCATTGAGTCGGAGAGATTTCAGACACATTTCTCAGAGTAACAGGCATGAGGTTATTGAAAAGACAGGAAAAAGGAAAGGGGATACTCTCAAATGAGAGAGTGAATCCTCTCAGACAGGAAAGGGACAGTGTGTCTCTCCTATACTGCAGTTTTATCAGAGATCTCAGAGAAGTTTCCAGAGAGTCTCTCCCAAGTCAACTTCTTGACATTTGAATGATGGCATGAAGATGTCAGACTTTCAAATCCCCTCTGCCAAGACAAATCCAGGACCCCTTGGCCCATGTTGACCAGTTCTAATTGAATTCTTAACTATAAAGTTTTACAGATTTTATACTTAGAAAGGATTATCTTTACCTCCCTGAGTTCTATTATCTGGTCTGTGAAAACGGTCACAAAGTCTCCCCCTTCAGTGTAACTTGTGTTTCTCTTACTGACATTATTTTTCCAGCCTGCATTTCCCTTGCAGATGACAGGTAGTGTGCTAAGTAAGGCATGTAACATATCCTGTCCACTAAAGTCAGGCAGGATACAGGTAAATTGCTTCTTGGAAAAGAAAGTATGTGGGGGTCCACAGAGTGGGTCAATTTTATAGAATTATTTCATTAATCTTGTGTTCCCACCACTCACATGTCTGCTCGCTATCAGTAGTAATTTTCATTCTATAAATAAATTTATAAAATCAGTCACTCTTGAGTTAGAAAGTTTATTTGTCAAATTTCTCCAATATACTTTTTTCTCTTCCTCCTCCTCCTCTTCTTTTTCTCCTCTTTCTTCTTCCTCTTCTTCTACTCCTCCTCTTTCTTCTTCTTTTCTTTTTTACTCTCTCTCTTTTTGGCCTCTTATTCTTAAAATGCAATTATTTGGGGGAAATTTTGATGACAAATTGGGATCAATGACAATGAATGACATGACATATTTTCTCTTAGAAAAAATGTGTTCATCCTCCACAACATAACCTTTAGCACCTAAAATTGTACCAGGTAACATACCTACTTTGTAAAAAATTTTTTAAAATATTTTTTTAGTCATAGATGGACAAAATGTCTTCACCCCATTTCTTCTTATGTGGTGCTGAGGATCGAACCCAGGGGCTCATGCCAACAAGGCAAGCACTCCACCAGCCCCTATAACTATATTCTAGATCTTTATTTTTTTTATTTTTTATTTTTGGTACTGGGGATTGAACTCAGGGGTACTCGACCACTAAGCCACATCCCCAGCCCTATTTTTTTGTGTTTTATGTAAAGACAGGGTCTCACTGAGCTGCTTAGCACCTCGCCGTTGCTGAGGCTTGATTTGAACTCGCGATTCTCCTGTCTCAGCCTCCCAAAGTGCTAGGATTATAGGTGTGCACCAATACACCCAACTTTTATTTTTTATTAAAAACAGAAAAAATGAAGAAGAAGAGCATGTACTTATTAACATAGTACCATAGGTCTTAATAGAGCAAGAGATTGAAGTTTATGATTTCCAAAGCATGTTCTCATGTTTTAAAGTAACCTTTTTGATCATTTTAAGAATATTAGAAGTTGTGATTTTTCAATCTGAAGTTTTCTGTTGTAATAGTTGTTAGAAAACTGCTGTTTTAAATCTCATCCATGTTGGAACACAACTGCCTGTGCATTCAGTGAGTGGGTTAATGGCGGAGCAAAGAATTGCAGTACATAAATATTATTACAGCCAACAGCAGCTAAGAGGATTTGTCCTAACCAGTGAAGCTGCTTGGGAAAGCTCTTTGGAACCACAGTAAACAGAATTCTATTCTCTTGCTTATTGTTAATGTAGTTGTTAGTTGACTTAATTTTGACTAAGCCCAAAGGATAAAAGGTTGAAAAATGTACAGCTAGAATTATTAATGGAATTTGTAAAACCAAATGGGTCATTACAGTGCAATCTACTGCAGATCCCTTTTGAAAGATTCTTTTTCCATTATCTTTATATCTGTTTCTCTGACTCCAGGTTTGGCCCAGGGAGATCCTGCTGTGATTATTAACCTCTTAAGAAGGCATTACCCAGCATTGTTAGTGTCTTACATCACAGTGTCCCCATCCTCCTCTTCTCCTTTCATTTCCAGGCACTTTGGTTTGGCATTTGAAGATGAAAAGAAATTAATCATAATCAGGAGATTACTGGCTTCTTGTAAACGCCTACTAGAGGATTTTCATGGTCACATTTTGCGGAAAAATGTCTATATAACATATTAAATTTGTCTTTAATAGAGATGGATTTCAGTTTACAGCAAGATAAGTCCATATGTATTAACTTTAAACCTGAGCTTATCTCATCTTTACATCCTTTCCTTCATTAATTTGTGGTTCCATCAACACTGGTTTGTTCAATTTATTCACTTTCCCAGAAATATTACTTCAAATTCCTGGGTTTTTTTTTTTTTTTCCAATTCCATCTGTTTCACCGGAAAGAGATGAAGACAGAGATTACCCAATTTAGGTCCCATCTTTTGTTTTAAACTTTTCCTTACACATTCCAGTCTTTAATGATTCTTCAGTTTCTTTAATTTCTGAATGATTCTGTTTTTCCTTTCTTTAAGATCTCAGTAAAAACTGTCTATTGTTAGTAGTAATACTACTACTAATTTTAATGGTAATAGCTAGAGTAATAGCAAGAGAAGTAGTGATAACTAACATTTATTGGTAGTTTAATATACATTAGACATCATACAAAATATTTTTGTCATTTAATTTTTCTAATAACCTAATAAAGTAAGTGCTTTAAGGAAGTTAAGATAGTAGGTACTTGAACAGTGAGACAACTTGCATAAAGTCTCACAGGTAATCAATGTTGAAACTGGTATTCAAATTTAGGTTTTCTAATTTATGACCTCACATTCTAAACCATGAAACTTTGTGATTTTAATTATTTTTTTAAATCTTCCTTATCTCCTTAGATTGCAAGTTCTTTGAGGGAAAGAATGTTTTGTACCTTTCTGCCTCTCTCACAAAGCCTAATTTCTCACACACTAAAAGTTCTTAATTAATAAGAAGTTATTAACTGAACATTGATATAGTGAATTGTAAAGTTGGTTGTTTATAAAATACAAATAATAAAAGTAATAATAAGATAGCTTACTCATTTAAGACTGTCTCTGCCATTGGTTTCTGTCCAACTCTATCTTAAACACCTAAACAGCACAGCTTGATGTAATGGATCTCCAACTTAAACTTGCATCAGAATTCTTTGGAGGTTTTGCCCAAGTACAAATTTCTAAGACATACCTTCAAAGTGTCTGATTCAACAGATCTGTGGTCTTGGAGAGACATTAGTTAGTGGTTCTTGAATCATGAATGAATAACTAAAATCTTAGCACTGAAACTTATAAGCTGTGTGAACTTGAGTGAGTCTCAGTTTCTTCTTATAAAGCAAGTATTAGAACTTTTGTAGAGATTCAATGAGAAAGTGCATGTAAATTGCATAGAATAGTGACTGGCATATAAATAACTGCTTAAAAATTAACTGCATTTACTTTTTCTTTACTAACAATAATAACAAATTTATGAACATCCATATCATCAGCTCCTTACTAGGCTGCCTTTAGTGTTAGAGGGCAAAAATCAAGCATTGAAAAGGAGACACTGAACTGAGATATTCATTGGGATATTCATATCCAAGAAAATTGACAAAGAAATCAGAGAGCTCCTTTGGGGGGAAAATGTATCAATAACAATAAGGAGAACATAAGATAATTTAAAAAGAGAAAGAGCAGAAGTCAAGATAATTTTAGTAAATAAGGAATCTATCTGAAATGGACAAAATCAAAAATTAATTTTCCTGACCATAACATTGTGACTACTTCATGGATAGTCACATGATACATATTTTTCTCAATCATTGTACTTTAGTTTACCAAACATAAAGCAAGTGTATTTTCTAAAACAATTTGGTACAAATGTATATCAACTGTTTTATTATACATGAATATACTAGCAATAAAATTACAAACTGGGGGAATGTTGCAATATGCTGCTCCTAATGCAGAACCCCAGCAACTCCTTGAATCTGCATTTTTTTCTTAGCAATGGAATATTCTATACTAGGCTTTCACTCAGGTCAGATTTTAAACAGCCAAGGTAACTACAATATGGTATAATACCCAAAGATATAGGGAACATAGCTTTTAGTATGGCTGATAGTCTACCAATTGGTCCAAATTTAGATTTGACCATTTATATTACATTCTTTGACCATTTATATTACATTTGGCTTGATTTTTAATTCAATTTAATTAAAACAATTAAAAATACTTTTTAATTTTTACTATTTTTAAGAAGATTGATTCATTCTTAGAAAATAAAGCAGTGGCATGATTTCCTACTTAACACTTTTAGGTAAAAGAGCCTCTGTGGCCACTGTTGTGAGAATAGCTTCATAATTGTTTTTTGCATCCTCATGAAGCAGACAACAGGGAAATAACAGCAGATTAACATTGCCAAGACTATGTAAATGACTGATGCTGCCACTGGACTTTCTGTGATTGTCATCTTGAAGTACTTGCCCTAGAATCCCGCAAAATTTTAATAAATTTCTGAACATTTTATCACTGACTTGCAGCTTCTGGGGGTAGACACATGAATCAATCACTATATAGATAAAATGGGCAATTTTCTTTTATACAGAGCATGTAGCTATCTGATGTTGCTGAATTCAGGTTTCCTGGGAAAAATTATATAGTTAAAAAATTACATTTTCTTCTTTTCTATGGTTTGAATGTGAGTTGCCATTCGTAGATTGAAATGTAAAGGCTTGGTCACCAATGTAGCAGAGTTAAGGTGGCATATAGTATGAGTTTATTAGGTCTTTAAGAGGAACGAATACTTTTCTCAAGTGAGTGCATTCTCATTGGAAGCCCCTTGAGAATGCAGTGTTACAAAAACAGCAAGCTTTATCTCACCCTAATTTCTTGCTTTTTCTCTCATCACATCATCTTTTCCACATGGGTTCCTGCCATTGTGGTGCCAACCACCATGAGGCCCTCATTAGGGTTGAGCAGATGCTGGTGCCATGCCCTTGAACTCACAGAGCTATATGATAAATAAACCTTTTCTCTCCATAAGATACTCAGTTTCAAGTATTTTGCTATAGAAACACAAAAAGAACTAATACATCCCTTTATGTTAGGGAAGTGTACAAAGACATTAAGTACATCAATCAGTGATAATGGATCAGATGAGAGAATAAAGCACAAAGTAAACAAGATTTTATTTTATATTTAGCTCAAAATGTGCTACCATATTATTATGCATGCCAAAGACTCAACATAGAAAAATCTTCAAGAGTGTACAATACACTTAGGTATTTGAGCTTTTACCATGACTTAAAAGATGAGGAAATTTGTAGTAAAATGTCTTCACCTACATTTTTATACTGAAATAGCTAAATAGATATTTATCTTGTGTGATTACCATGCAGATAAAAATACACTACATAACTTGTTGATTAGTATTCTGATAAACTAAAATATTTCACATACTTGTTATTTATTATATGTTACACACTATATTCACATTAATACTCTTCTTTGTCAAAAGTCCATCATCCTGTCATTGCAAAATATGACTGATTTTGGTATAAAATGTATAGAAATAGATATCACAAATACTTAGATGTGAATATACTGGATACTATTTTTCAAAATACCAGTAGATCAACAGCCTAAAAGGTTATGGCAACTTACACTTTCATCAAAACATTAAAACCAACTACTTTTCTAAATTCTCATCCACATGAGCTGTTAATGCATTTTTCATCTATACCTATGCAGAGAAATAGTAAATTATTTGTTGCAATTTGTATTTATTTAATTGTGACTAAGATTGCAGATTTTGATACTTAATGACTACTTAGATACTCTTCCGTCAATTCTCCACCTCGGTCTGTTTGATCTTTTACTACTGATCTGTGAGAAGAATTTTGTGTTAAAACAGTTTTCCCTCTTGCTCTCATATGGTTATCATGTTATTCTGGCTTGCCATTTATCTTTTGATTTGGTTTATGATATTTTCTACATATGAGATTTAAAATCTTGTATAATCAAATTCATTAATATTTCCATTTTTGACTTTGGTATTTGTAAATGACTAGACATTTTGTCTTTTATGCTTCTCCAAGTCTTAAATCTCTTGCTTAAAAACTCCATTTTTTTGTTGTTCTCAAAATATTAATAATAATAATAATTAATGCTAAATATTAGTTTATGTCTATTATTGTTACATTCTTGTGTTTCTTCACAAGGATAATTCATGTGAAAAGTTTAGAAAATTTAGAAAAAAAATAAAATTAAAATTATTAAAATGTTAATACCAAGATATTAAAATTGCTGTTAGTTTACATATACATATTTTCTACTTCATGTATTATGATTTATCATCTATTAAAATTTCAGTCCATGAATTTTGACCATGTTATTATACCATTTAGCATATCATTTTATAAAGAAATTTTTTAAATGACCTATCTGGTTTCATGTGGTTTCTTGGAAACATCACTTTGATAGCTACATAAGGGTTTACTCATATAGTTACACTGTAAAATTAAGCATACTAATACAAAGTTAAGTTTTTGCTATTTTACTAAAATTGTTTTGAAAATCCTTTTATATAATCCTCTGAATAAAATTATTGTTACAAATATTTGAATTCCTAGGTCAAATTATTGAATAAGTTTTCATCTTTTTCCATGTTTCCAAATTGCCCAAAGAGAGATTTTATTGACTATTATCCCATGAATTGTACTCTTTCGTTTAAATGAAAACTTGTCATTTGATAGGGATTTTTAAAATTAAAAACAATTCAAAAACTAAAAATAATAAAAATTTGAATATCTAGTATGTAAAGGGTGTTTTTAAGTGCAATTATTTATTTCTATGCAGTATTTGTCCACAGTGGTAAGTAAGTATATTATCTAGTCAATCATAAGTTAAATGATCTATACTATTTGAGTTCATTACTAAGAATTATAGCCTCACAGCCTGCTGATTAAAAAGTATTAATTAAATATGAGCCACATACTTCCTTTTTTCCTGCTTATTAGAAATAAATGTAGCCTTATGAAACTATAGATTACCAAACACTAAAGGAAAAACTTAAAAGTGGGCACATATTAGAAACAGATCAACCACAAATTAACAACAGTGAGACTGGGGGCATACCTCTTGACTTCAACAAGAAAGACCAGCAAAGAGTAAAGTCATATTTTTAACTTGTTAAGAAAAATAACTTGCAGTTTTCTGACTCACATGCACTGCTATCAAAGAAAGATGGGCACATTAAAAAATAAGACAAAATAGAAATTTCTCACAAGCCTTTTTCTAAAGAACTATTGCAAAGTAATAATTTGAAGAAGGAAAAAAAAATAGTAGGAAGTATAGGGAAAAACCATAGAAAGTACAGGAAAATAACAATAATGAACAAAGAAATTGATAGTCACATAAGTGAAATCTCTATAATTAAATTATAAATATCAATATTACTAGCAGTGTCAGTGTGATATAAAGTGTAAAGTATAGGCAAAATAAAAGACAGCAATAGCATGAATGTTTGAGAAGAGCTACTGGAGTTAAACTAATCTAAATGTTAGATATTGTTGGTAAGGCGAGTGGAGCTTAATATTTTCTTTATATACTGCCATTTCAAATATTAATATATTTATTAATATAAATATCAATATCACATAAATACAATGCATCACATCCAATCCAGTGAAAAGATATAGAAGGGAAAAAAAACTTGTAAAGAAAATTCCATGAAAGAATAGGTACCTGGAAATAGGATAAAGAAGGAAAAATTCCCTGGCAATAAAAGCTCAAAATAAAACAAAAACAAATCCAAAGCATATTAGTAATTAAAATAAGACAAATAAAATCTACTCTGAAAAGAAACATATTGAACTTAGAAAGATAGCTATTTCATTGAAACAAACACCTCTGAAACATAAAAATGTACAATGCTTAAAAGAGAAAGAATGAAAAATTATACTAAGCAACTACTTACATGTGAGAACATGGGACAAAATAAACACAAAGAACATCATTATGCATAATGACAAAAGGAAGAGTTTACCAGGAAGTTATAGTATCTATGAGTCCTTGCATTGTGCAAAGGCAAGCACTCTCTCACCTAAACACAGGTAAGCTCTGGGAGCTCCATAAACATCCATTTGCTCAATACTTACCATAAGGAGATAGGAGAGTCCACTGCATCATGAATATACTGCAGTGGGTGAAGACTGCTATGCCCTGCCTCTCCTGAGTGCATACATGTAGCTATGGATAAGTGTAAATATGCACCTGGTAAGACTGGCTTCAAAGGCTGGGCTTATACAGCAGGTAAGATAAAGCTACCACCAATACAACAGGAGGCTTTCACCTCAGAGGAAAAAGATATGCATTGTATCCAAGCAGCTGGAAACTTTTAACAATATCTGTTCATAATTCAGGGTAAAAAAGAAAGTGTCAGACATACCTGTCAGACACACCTAGAGCAATTTCTCAATGTTCCCTGTTAATCATGCATACAAATACGTGATCCTCTTAAACATTTTATATAGATTTCAAACACACACACATGCACGTGAGCACACACACACACACACACACACACACACACATTCTTAGGAAAGAAATAGCTCTGAGTCATATCTGAAATATGGTATGTATTTAAACAATGAAAATACTACATATCTAAATTTATGCAATAAATTTAAAGGCTTTAAAATAAATAGTATTGACTTAAATATATTAGCAGATAGGTAGAAAATCAATTAATTTTATTTATCATAAGAAAACTAAAGAGAATACTCCCAAAACAAGAAAGAAAATTATGAAAGTAGATTAATGAGAGATAAAATGAATTGAAATATATATTTATATATCCAAAAATGCATCACTTGAAAAGTAAAATAAAACAAATATTTAGCAAGATCACAAAGAGGGGGCAATATTAAAAGTTCAACAAAGTAATACTTATTGGGTATAGATAATGTAATACAGAAATAGTTTATAAAATATGAAAAGGTATTGTTAATAATTATAAACCAATAATTTTAAAAATGAGCAAAATTATCTTTTCTTGATTATATATTACCATATATTATTATTTTTAAAATATATAAATTGTTGATAGGACTATAAACATTAAACAAATTAAATTGATTTTGAAAAGATTAATAGGTTGAATTTTCTGTAATAAAAAATGAAAAATGGCAAAATAACATGTTACCAGGTGCTATTGAAGAATGGAAAACTAAATACCTTCAGTTTATCTCAGACACTGAAAGATCTCAGAAATATATTCATATAACCTATTATATAAACTACTTAGAGATTATAAATCATGTGGTATTTTGCAGAGATTTTTGCACACATATGAAAATACTCACTACTCATTTTTTTAGCAGTTTTAAGATGGATTACTTATTTAACTTGATAAGTAGTATTTCACAAGGTTACAGGAAATATCATACGTA
The DNA here is from genome assembly GCA_004024805.1 of Geosciurus inauris. Taxonomy (NCBI): domain Eukaryota; kingdom Metazoa; phylum Chordata; class Mammalia; order Rodentia; family Sciuridae; genus Geosciurus; species Geosciurus inauris. The sequence goes on along the minus strand of PVHX01013930.1, from coordinate 22,790 downwards.
TTAACAGGAAGAATTAGAACATTCATGTGAACTCAGATACAAAAATAAGATACAAGTTTAACAATGTCTTGGAGATTTTATTTTAAGTCACAATAATAAAAATAAAGAATATATGATTTGTAAATAAGAAATAAAATTGTGAAAGAGTATAATTCCTATAGAACATTCAACTATTTCCTGCAGAATATTACATGTGACATTTTAGAATTAAAATTGATGGTTTTAAGATAAATGAACACTAGATGACAGTGATATTGCATATTATAAATAAAAAAGTAAGTACATTTTTTAATGTACTTACAATAAAGTACATTAAAAATGGCCACATAGTGTTCTTCTCTTGATTTCTAATATCATTCTCTAAGAAAAGGAACCAGAGTTCCTTTTAGAAATGATTGATTCTAAGGCTAGGAAGGAAAATGTATAAGATTACCCTGGAGTATCTTCTAGTTCCAGAAAGTAAAAAAAGTGCTCAGCACACAAAAACATGGTGGACCTCAATGGCACACAGGAGACAATATAAAAGAACTCTCAGTTGTCAAAGCTGGAACAATTTGAACAACAAAGTAAATAACACATTACATCATTACCCTATTATGCTATATAAAACAAATGATTCCCTACTGATATAAATAATTCATTGAATAAATAAATATAAATATATGGAGAAAGAGACAAGTCTCTTCTACAAAAGAATTGCAAATGTTTCTTGTAGATAGTACTTCCACTCCAAGGAAAAGAAGTTCAACTCTATAATCCTTGAGTTTGGGATGTGCTAGTGACTTTCTTCCAAAGAGTAAAGTGTTACAAGATGTGGCGAAGTCCATTTACAGTGGAGAGACCACACACACAACCTCAGCTGAGGGATCGATGCATCACCACAAATAAATCTTGTTGACAGTGAGTTGAAAGATCATGAAAACAGCATTTAATGTCTTTGGTTTTGTTCCACAAAATCCATAACCTCAGTCTTATTATGAGAAAAGTGTATAATCAAGGAACATTCTAAAACATCATTGGCCAATTCTCAAACTGTCATCAAAATCAAAGAAAAATCTGAGACACTGTCACAGACCAAAGACTAAGGAGACAGAAGAACCTTGATTAGTATTGGGGATGGAAAAGAAAATTAGTATGAGGGAAAAACTGGTGAAGTCAGAATTTAGTGTGCAGTTTAGATAATAGTAAGGTAGCAATGTTGATTTCTTACTTGGGACAAATGCAACATAGTATTATAGGAAGGTATCATTAAGGGAAACTGGGTGGGTGCTACCTGAAACTGTACTATCTTTGCTAATTTTTATAAACCTAAAACTATCCTAATATGAAAAGTTTATTTTAAAAAAACTAAAAGGGATAATTTCTTGTAAAAATAAAACCTCAAGGTACCTAGGAATAAATCTAACAATAGGTACAGTTTTCATACAAAATTTTTTTGAAGCACATGAATAAAAGAATACTAGAGACATAGATCATTTTATTCAATGAGAAGAAATAATATCACAAAAATGTTACTATCCTAGAATTTAGGGTAAGTGTCAGAAAACTTTGTCCCATATTCCCTGGGGTGCATGAGTTAGGAGGGTTCGTTTGGTTTTTCGTTTTTAAAGAATTGAGGAAGTAGCAAGAGAAAGAAATAGAGAAAAGGAAGGAAGAAAGAATATACAAAAGGAGTTACAAAATTCAAAATATCCACTATCCAAGCCATTACAAAAAACATTTGTAATAATATTAAGGATAATAGCATTTAAACATATAGAGCATTTACTAGGTGCCTTGTGAATTGCTAAAGACTTGATTCATTTTCACTTTTTGTTCCTGTGTGTACTCTTCATGTAACAATAGTTTTCCCATTGACAGAAAAATAAATCAAGGTACAGAATCAGATGCCACCTTTCCAAGATCATAGAGCCAGTTCAGAGAAACCATTTCAACTCAAGCTGTCTTCATCCAGTGTTCATACTTTCTCAACATTGGTGAGAATTATCACACCCACTTCAGGACAGTGGTTATGTCTGGGGTTGAAGAAGGGAAGAAAGTCTGGGAGCCAGAGACTTGGCTACAATTATAAGGTGCTCTTTGAATTTCCTCTTCTTTTTGGATTCTTAATTCGTGTCCTTTCCTTCAGAGAAACTGAAGGTAACTGGAGAAAAATACAGCTTTTATTACCTAATAACAACTACAGCCAATTATCTAATAATAACTACAGTCAATCACACACACACACACACACACAAATCAGTCTTCCATGATTCCATTTATAAGAGCTACCTAAAACCAAACACACACAAGTAGAAAGAGAAATGTTGGCTACAAGATCTGGAGCAAAGGAAAAATAGGGAGTTGCTGTTCAGAAGGTATGAAGTTTTAGTTATGAAAGATAACTACTTTCTAGAGTTCTGCTGTATAGCATCTTGCCTAGAGTTAATAATCTGTGCACTTAAAATTTTGCCAATGTTTAGTGTTCTATTGCAAAATGAAACAACCAACAAGAAGGGGATAAAGAAAACTTTTGGTATGCATATGTCCAAATTCATCCATTGCATAAGATAAACATGCAACTTTTGTTGATATTATTATAAAGTTCTTAATGTAAAAAAGGGGGTCTCATGTTAAATGCTCTTATCACAATTTTTCAAACAAATTTGTTTTTAAAAATAAATTGAAAATCTGCCTGAATTTGAAAAAGTGGCAATCCGCAATTCATAGTACCTGAACCCTTACTGAGAGGTAAGGATCACAGAGAAAGAAAGAAAAAAAAAAAGGTGGAAGGAAGAAAAGAGTAAATGGAGATGGAACTTACATTAAGATTATTTTAAAATGTTTGGACTTAGATTCAGAAGAAACTTAGGGAAAAGAAAAACTAGGAAGTTTATTGGATTAGAAGAAATGAAGGAAAGTGAGAGATTACTAAGATCCTCTGGTAGTCTCTGCAGGAGGTTCTTCTAGAAATTGGAAGCTCATAGTAGAAAAAGAAAAATAATGCTTTTCTTGACTTTCCTAAAAACAGATTGGCTTTTTCAATTTGTTTTGTTTTTGTTTTCTGTTACCAAAATAACCTTTGGAATTTTAAATTTATAGAAACAAGATGAAATCGTAGTACAACCACAGAATGTTTGATACTGCATCTGCAAACTAGATATAGATAAATCTTTGGGACCAGATGGTCTCTAGTCAAGACTTTTGAAGGCAATTAAGGCTGACATCAATAAATTTAATCAGCCATTGTGAGTAATCACTCTGCTGGGATCATCCTAGCCAGGGGAGTGGGTGGACAACTCCCCTACACAAATAACTTCTCACTCTTAGCCCTAGAATTATCATCTAGCGAATTTTGCTTCCATATTAGAAACAAATGGAATCTATACAAAGATATTGGTATCACTCACATTTAAACAAATACTTTTGAGAAGAGAAATGTGTGGTTTCTATGAAAAACCTTATCTGCCTAATATGGAAATCACAGTGCAATGGGCATTAGGTGTTGATACATATAATATCTTTAACATCTGTGTAACTTATGGAGGGAAGAAGTAAACTGACCAATTTTATTGTACTCTCTGCAAGTTAGTTTCATTTCCTCTCTTCAATGTATTTATTTCATTAGCTTTGAAATTCTGAGTTCCTCAACCTCATGTATCATTAGAGCTGTCCGCTTTTAATTTCAGTTTGTTCTTTCTTGTAGCTATTCTCCTTGAATCACATCTTCCTGTACTCTTCCAATAAAGTCAACCTTCATGAAATTTTGTGTTTTTACTCAGCTGTAGAAAATGTGGACAGACTGGATCTGGACATAAGCTTGGCCTCTAGCTTCAGATTTTAGCCAATGGAAAAGTGGATGTCAAAATCTCCCTGTCTGTTCTCTCTTTATTGTTTGTTTTACTCTGTAATTGGGCAAGTCCATCTCTATTTTCCACTCCATAGTTTTCTGGTACTGTCAACTAAAGGGCACAAGAAAAAAAAAAATTGCAGGCCTTTCATTGTGCAGTAATCTTGTTGGCTGTTTTCCTACTCCTGCCTAGACCTTTCTGGTGCTCTGTTACCAGGAATGCATACCTATACTAGGCACCCTGGTTTCTCCTCCCACCCCAGACCCATCTCATTTTCTTGCTATTTATTTTCTGTGAACTTTATATCTGAATATAGCTTTAAAAATAAAAAAGGAAGGAAGGCAAATGATGAAATCCAAATAAGGTCTGAAGTTTTGTTGATTTTATATAATACCAAAGTCAAATTGCTGTTTTTGATATTCTGGGTTCATATAAGATATTTTCAGGGGTTGGGGTTATGGCGCAGTGGTAGCGTGCTTGCCTGGCATGCATGAGGCACTGGGTTCGATCCTCAGCACCACATAAAAATAAAATAAAGATATTCTGTCCGCCTACAACTAAAAAACAAATGTTTAAAAAAAAAGATATTTTCATTGGAAGATAGTGAGTACAGGGTTCCTGAGAACTCTATATTTTTTTACAACTTCTGATGAATTTGATTTTTTTCAAATAAAAATAAATGAATGAGGGGACATGAGGCAGTGTCCCAATGACCTCAAATTAAGTACCAATTTTGTAGAAGGACAAAATTGCAAGTTTTATATCATTCTTGGATTTCTGAGTGTGGCAGAATACAGCAATTTAAAACAAATGTTTTTCTAATTTTTTTTCTCAAATGAGTTTTATTACAGAAAGAATTCCCTGATTTATTTATAATGTAACAACTAATATATTATTTATTTGTTCTTTTCATAATCTATTTTAATATTCTTGTATTTAATGGAAAGCTGTCAAAGATCCTAATTATAAGTATCCATCAATCTAAATTTTAAATGTGTTAAATGACTCCTCATCTTTCATTTTCATGTTTTCAGTTTTGGGGTGTTTTACTATTTATTTTTGTCGTTTGTTTTCACGACTGGGAAAAGTTGCATCAGGGTCTATAAACAGATACCCTTTTAAGCCAAAAGTATCCTAAATATGGTTGGTATTCTTTATGACCCTTTTTAGTAAGCTTTTTTTTTTTTTTTTAGAAATCACTAAGTTTGTTTCTGTGAGCAAGTAAATTGTGTTTGACCCGCTGTTCTATTGCACTCATTTCCAGAAGAATTAAATTTGCTTCTGAACTCTGAACTCACAATAGCTAAACTTGGCAAATGTTTCCTTATTCCTACCCCAAAAGACCACACATACATACTTATTTAATATAATGTGATTTTGATTGTTGGCTGAAAATGAAATGGAAGCTTAGAGCAACTACAATAGTGTATTTTCCATGATGCTCCATTTGTATATCTTATAGAGTGAAGAAAATAGTGCTAATGCTGAAATATTATTTGCAATTTATTCTTCTTTATTGGATCAATACTAATATGTGTGGAGATTTTTTACCAGACCTCAATGCTTAGTAACCTTTCAGCAGTTTGTAATGAAATGACTGTGTATGATTTATGATTTACAATTAAGGGCTTTTAAAAATCACTATTATTCCTGAAATGTGTTATGAGATTCATTGTGTGTATTAAGAATTCAGTAGGATTCTTTGAGTCTGGTTGTGTGCTCTCCACCTAGCAGAATGTTGAACATAAATATAGATAACAATCAGCAGATTTATAAAAAAATTAATGAAAATACAAATAAATGGCAAATAACCTGTTAAGGAAGAATTCTCTATGGCAGTTTTACATGTCTTAGGCAGTTTTTTTCCCAGATTATCTTTTCAAGGATGCTTGTATAACAAAATACCTTAGAAAATGCAGATAGAATCTCCCTCAAGGACACAGGGCAAGTTTGTTCCTGAGCAGAATAACAAAGAAAATGTCCTCATCATGCATAGTGTTGGACAAGATTTGCTGGCAGCTTATTTCAATATTGGCGTTTTCTTAAGGATACGTGTTTCCTTGGCTATAACACAAACCCACCACGTGCACAGCAACCTCCTGTGCCAATTGTACCCCTGCTCTTTGGATCTTAAGAGTCATGGGAAAGTAATGTAAAGATAAAGCTTATACTTCTTGTTCCACAGGTAATAAAGTCCACTTTCTCTCACCCATGAGTTATGTGTGTTCTGCTTCTATGTATCAAACTGGCAGACAAGCTTGTTAGCCTTCAGATACAGGAAAATTTCATTCTCTTCAAGATTCCTGACACAACCATTTAGCATGGAACACAATAAGACTTTGTCAGTAGATAAAGAGAACTCGAGGCAAAGGAAAGGTCACTGGGACTTGAAAGATGGAGCTGAGAGGGGTGAACCAGGGGAAAAGGAGATTCTGAAGATTTGTAAAATAGTTCATGTTGATGTAGTCAGGTCCTAGAGATGAACTCAGGAGAAACTCAAAGGCACAAAGAATAAAGGGTAGATTAGTGGAGGAGGAAGGTAACTTCATCCTGTGTGCCTGGGAAAAGGGACAAAGGATAGCCACAGTAGTAGCAAGTGGAATAAAGAGGTGGAAAGTTGAGGGAAATTAAGTCTGGGAGACACAATTGTGTAGACAGTCATGCTATCTAAGGGGAGGGAGCTGGGTGGAAATTGAACAGAGAATATTTTATGGAAACGAATGGTTCTGAAATTGTCAAGGAGAGAATGTGAGAGGTAGCTGACTAAATGTAGATAATGGAAAGGGTAGGTTGTGCTGAGAGCCCAACTAAGTTCAGAAAATATAATTTGGTAGATTTTTTTGGGGGGGTACCAGGGATTGAATTCAGGGGTCCTCGACCACCAAGCCACATCCCCAGACCTATTTTGTGTTTTATGTACAGACAGGGTCTCATTGAGTTGCTTAGCGCCTCACCATTGCTGAGGTTGGCTTTCAACTTGAGATTCTCCTGTCTCAGCCTTCCAAAGTGCTGGGATTACAGGTGTGCACCACTATACCCAGCTACTTGGCAGATTTTTTTAATGCTCGTGGTTGCATTATAGTCTCTGGTAGCATTAAGCTGCTCTGAAGTAGGAGATAATGCTAAATTTAGAAGTGCATTTTCTTAATAAAGAGAAAGAATAATATTCATTACTGAACATCCTGGGATAAATCTGTCAATCCCAGGTCCTAATTGTAAATTCATATATGTAGTTGACCATTGAGATGATGGTGGAGTAACTTACTCTTTGATTCTCAAAAGTTGAGACTGAAAATGTTCCAACACTTTTCTATTACTTGAGTTGGTCTTCCCTTGAATGACTAAACATATTATAGATTAAATTCACCTTCTTTCGAAATCATATATTAATGAGGGACTTTGGGCATGAAACTGGTGCTAATTTGCATGAATACCTCAGTTCCTTTTGTTTTTGAAGTCTAGCCAGACCATGTCACCAAAGAGCTGTGAGTGATGGGGAGCTTCAATGAAACAGTTGGCAAATGCATGTCAGAGAAATTCTTAATAATAATAAATCCTCTGACAAGACAAGAGCACTTAAGTCTGATGGTGACAGTTTAGTTTACAGAAATAAAGCTAATGTACTCTGCTCCATCTTCAGGGTCTGAATGGTTTTAATCATGCTGTTTGGCAGATAGCTACATCAATCCATCTTGTCATATCTAAATTCTTCCATCTTTGGCTAGTCATCCATAGATATATTTCTAAATTTCAAAAACAAATCAAACCTATTTTTTTCTTTTTGTTCATCAGTCATAGAAATATTCACTCATTTATGATGCGAAAATGAATGAAGCACTGAGAAAAGAAACAATGCTCTATTTTCCCCAAATTAGGAGCAGAAAGATTACTGTCAAATTAATCTTCTGCAAAGATTTATGTTTTCAAAAAGTAGCACTGGCTAAGGCAGTAGCTATTGTGCTTAGACTCTTAACTTGAAGGATTGAATATCTAATTTTACAAAGGATTTGTCCCCATTTTCTGCCCTTGCCCTGGCTTTGGCATCCAAGGTCAATGTATTCCTTTGTTTCTCTCTGGGCTTTATTAGTCTCAGGGGGAGTACATGTCCATGGAAATGCCATGTGATAAACAAGTGGATGAATATCTGACCCTTAATATCTATAGGTTTCAACTCCAGTCTACTCAACTATTTCTAATATTTTCCTTATGCTGTTCAGAAAAGTTTTGTTTTGCCCCCAATCCCAGACTTTTCAAGCCTCAATTATGCAAATAGCCTTACTTTTATATCTATAATCTCTATTCCTTTCCTATAACTTAACCCATAATGGATTAAAACTATAACCAAGCACCAAACCTTATTTGTTCCTTTACCCTTAGATTCTATCGTACCTTTGCACCTTACAAATATGAAAAAAATATGAACATAAATGTTTTGAACTCATATAAGCCATATAAATTTGAATACGTGGTTCAGGGAACCCAAATTTTTCTCATGGGTAAATAGAAATTATAATGTACCTCCTTTCTTATTATGAGGATTACTTAAAAGCTAATTAAAATAGATTATATTTTTAAACATGATAGTTTATATTTCAAGATTCAGGGGTAACTCAAATTATCCTAAGAACAAGGGTTAAAAAGTTACTGCTAACAAAACTGGATAGATTACTGCTATGATTTTCATTTCTCTTCTGATTACTAACTTATGACACATGTTCTTTCTTTATTTCCTAAATTTTTTTCTACTGCATCATCAAACCACATAGTAGAATTCATAGCTGAGTCATCTATCTGGGAAAAAAAATGACATTTGTCTCCTTCAGTTAAAATTCCAAATTCCTCAGGAAAAGACAAGTTTCCCTAGTTTGGGCAACTGTCCACACGTGCCTGAGGAAGAAAGACTGACCATACAAAAAAAAGCTTGTTCTATGTCAAAACTGACAGTATATGGGTCAGAAGATAAATCTAGTTTTGAGGCAGAAAGAATCAAGATTTTACCAGTGCAGATTTTGTGTATTAAAACACATTGCAGAATGAACAACATTGTTTGATGAAGCTTTATATGATGATGGAAAATACCTAAAATGCAATCACGGCAAAGAAATAAATATTTGATTTTAATTAACTTAAATAGCCATACATGACTACTGGCTATTGTGCTCGACAATGTAGTCATCAAAACTTGAGTCATCAAGTGGAAACTGTTAGTATGAGATAATCTATAATTGTTTAATGAGTGTTTAAAAGACTGACTAAAAGGATAAACCTTTTCTAATACAGACCTTGAAGTCCATAGAGCAGACTGACATACTTTTACTCAAAAATGGAACAAACCAATCCTGTAATTTTTATATTACATATAATTACTCTTTTCTTTAAATAATTGGAAATAGAAGTATCTTGGGGGTGCTATTTTTCTGAAAGAGTGGACATAACTGAAGGCTGCACCAAAAGATCTCCAAGGGTGAGAGGAATTGCTAGAAGTTGGAGAGTGGAACCAAAACAGAAGAGAACAAATGTGTTAAAAGTCTTTGCCTATCCTACAGTCTTACTTGAGAAAAGCTCTGCACAGAAGTCCTTTAGGCAAATCATTCAATTCCAATGAGGTTATAACTTCAAGTAGAAAATACTTACTCACATTTTCTCATGTATGTGTTCTTTTGCTAATAACTGGAGTTGCAATCTTGAAGAAACACAGCATCTTGCTTTCATATAGCTTATTATCTAGTAGGCAAAAAAAGTTAAATAATGTCATCAGTAAGTGTAAGTGCCATGGAAATATTATATCAGGGTTTGGATGTGAGGTGTCCCCTAAAAGTTCACATTTGAGACAAAGCAAGAAAGTTTGGAAGAGAAATGATTGGTTCACAGCCTTAACCTAATCAGTAAATTAACTCCTGATGGGAAAATTGGGTGGTAAATAGAAGCAGGTGGCTGAGTGTGGCTGGAGGAAGTGGTTCCCTGGGGGCGTGGCTATGGGATAAATATCATGTATCTGGAGCGTGGAATCTCTCTGCTTCTTGATCATTTTGGGATCTGCTTCCCTCTGCCACACTCTTCCACCATGATGTCGTTCCTCACCTGGAGCCCCAAAGAATAGAGCCAACCTTCTATGGACTAAGCCCTCTGAAACCGTGAGCCTTTAAATAAGATTTTTCTCCTCTACAGTTGTTCTGCTTGGGTCCTTTCATCACAGCAGAAAAGAAGCTGACTAAAACACATTATAAGGGAAAGGAAGAAGCATTTCCCCAGTTTGGTAGAACAAGGAGCTGTTTTAGGGTATCTAATTCTTTAATTGAGAATTACAAAAGGAAAACAAGATAATTAGGCAAAAGGCAAGGATGATCAAGCAGAGAAATCAACATCCTCAAATTGGTGATGGACAGCACAGAGAATATGAGAGGTTGGTATACATTCAGTGTGCATGAAATGGAAGAGGAAACAGTCACAGGGATGGTAGGAGGAAAGAAGAGGTACTATGATATGAAAGAGTTAATTTTATAAAAAAGCAATAGGAATTCACTAAAGAAGGAGAAGAGAAAGGGAGAGAATTGATGATGCAACTAAATTCATGATTTTTAATAAGTACTTTGTAGTTTGAGAAGAAAAATGAGGGCCATGGGGCCATTTAAGTGACTAATAAACATCTGATTCAAAGATGATGATAATTTAACCTAGAATGTTGGTAGAGACAGAGAGAAATTGATGTATATCAATGATATTTGGTGAGTAGAATTCTTGTGATTAGAGAGTATTATTAGATACTGAAAATAAATGTGAGATAAACAACATTGATGATTGTTGTATGCCTCACTTATATAGGTGCATGGACATTTTTACTTTTTTCCAAGAGGAGGAACTTAGTGGAGGTAGAAATGACTATAAGTTTATTTTTGATGAGGATTAGGACATTTGAGTCAGACATCAGGTAGAAAGTTAGTATAATTTCCTAAAGTTTTTAGAAGTAGTCAATTCTAGGTAAGTTGTCTACTTATCAGAACAAGAAAGACTGTGGACTGAAATGAGACAACCAAGGAAAGAGAATATAAAGTAAGAAAAGGATACCACTTAGAAGTAATTCTTGAATAATTTGAATAGTCAATGATGAAGCAGGTGGTTATATGGCTGCAAAGACAGAGAATAAGTAACCAGAAAAAAATCAGAAAAACGTATTAGAAGACAAGGGAAAATGGGTTACAAAATGAAGGAATGGTCCACTGAGGTGGATGCAACTTGGAAATTAAGTAAAGCAAGTACTCTGACATGAGCATTACATCTGGGGACCTTGGTGAAAGCTGTTACGGTGGGGGGGGGCGAGTAGAAAAATCACACTGAGTTGGATAAATATGTGAGAGGGAGGGAGAACAATGGAAGCAGGAAATATGAATCATTCTTTTAACTGAAAGTTGGCTTCAAGAAAGAAATTTATTATATCTTCATTTATATGATGGACTTTCAAAGAAACACATCAATCTGATATATTTTATTTCTCTTTAATATATCATGAATATATGATCATTGTTTTATCAATAAGTACATAATTATTATTCATATTTTTAAAAAAATACTATGTAAAGAAAATAAAGATTAAAAAACTAAATGTTTACAATCCTAACACCCTCATACATTATTGGTACTTTTGTTTTCTGCTTGCAAAGTATAAGTTTGCATTAAATTTGTTGTTAGGGTATTCTGAAAATATAATTGTAGTTTAAGTTTATATTCACGTAATATTATACGAACAATTTACCTTATTGTGATAAAGTTTTGTTAAACATTTTAATGACAGCATAATATTCCATCAAGTTGATTAGGCCATAATTTAAAAAAAAAATGACCCACAAACATTAGCAGTATAAATAAAACACAAACATTTTATTTAATATAATAGGTAGTATTTGCATTAATATGTATTAAGCTACTTAAGCAAATTATTCTTATTGATCTGCAGTCCTATTTATGTAAAGGTCTTATAAATTATTTTAGAGAGATGCAAAATCTTAAACTATTTTACCTTTAATTTAAAAATTTACCATACCAAGAGAAAAAACCATGAAAGATTTTCAGATGCTTGATTACTATCTCTTTATTAATAATTTTTAATGTAAAGATGTAACTGTTTTACAGAGTTGGAATATAGGCTTAGTAAGAAGTAATTAAACATTATATTGTAGAAATGGGGCTGAATTTTGTGGTATTTGGAATGTAAGTAAGTGGTAAGATTTTCTTTATTGAGTACAGCAGTTCTCTGAAAACATCAGTATTCAGTAAACATTTTGGGTAAATCTGATTCTACTTAAGGCTATTTTTTTATGTGTAAGAATCAAAATATAGATCAAGATTCTACCTGTGGAAAGAGAATACATTACTTTTTTCTTTCTTTTATTTTAAACATTATTAGTTCTTACATCTTGCTAATGTTCAACTTCTGCCCTGAAAATAAAAAATTTAGTAAGTAGAGGTTTGGGCCTGAATGTGGTGTGGGAATCGATCAAAGTGGTATGTGTCTTGCTAGAAGGATCAATGTTGGTTTTAAAAGTTTGATTTAAATGAACGTTGTTTGTTATCTGCTAAGAGATAGGATTATTTGATTATTGAGGATTTGTTCTACTCTGATGAAATTAAAAACAGTGCTTTACCCACACAATCTACAACAATGACAAAAATTTGCAAGATTTACAACAATTTACAAAAATGACAGAAGTAGTTTTGCTAATAGTATTGACTCTGAGGCATCTAGGCATATTTGATATGCCTGCCTTACTATTTGGACACCTGTTTATTGGGATGGACTCAGTCAGTTGCCTTGCTTCTGGGGCTAGAAGCTGCATTAGACCTATTGACTCGCAGAGGGTGAGGGGGCCACCAGCAAAGGAGGTTTTAGCAAGAGGAGGGAGTGAGAGGGCAAGATGGGAATTACAGAGGACAATAGGCTGTTAGCCAGTCCTATAAATTCAGGGAGATTTAGATCCAATTTTCATTATGGCTGCGAGACTATTACAACTGTCCTTTTAAAATATGTCCAGATAGACATTTTGCCTTTAAAAGTGAGCATTTTGTCCTCTACTGGTAACATATCCTTTCTTGTTTGAACTTGAATCCACAATTTCCTATAATTTTCTAAGTCCTTTAAAATTGAATCAGATTTGTTTCTTTCTCCAAATACCTTGTGTGTGTGTGTGTACACGCCTTTGATATGTATCTCCATCAGTTAGAGTATTTAAAGACTCCATTTTTAGAGGAATTTTAAACAAATATGTGCTGAGGAACAGAAGGTAAACTCTGGTGATCAGAGCCACTCACCCTGCTATGATGTGGCAGGTGTGCTCATGCCGAATGCAAATGTTCACACACAGAGGAGTAAATAACTTTTTTTTTTTTGCTAGTTATCCATGACATTCTCTGCTTCTAAATACACAGTTGAAAAGAGAGCCTTTACCAAACAAAATTTTCCTTTTGGGATTCAAATTTAGATGTGTTGAGAGGGAACACGTGCAGCTCATTTACCTTTAGTAATTTAGTAACTGTGTTAAATGTGTCAGTCATATGTGGTATTATATATCACTTGTAATTGAAGCTTTCCATTAAGCTGAAAAGTACTTTAGTTTGATTACCTTAAAGAGTTTTTTTCATTTTTGAATTCAGAGTTACATACTGTTTCGTTGAAATTCCAAAGCATTCCTCCTAATACCTTCTTGAAAAGGAGATAAATAATATATATGTAATCTCTGTTCACTTAGAGCTGTGGTCTACACATAGGGGACGCAGCTATTTATGGTAAATTCGCCTTCTTTTATTAAGGACCTGATGTTAATGAGACAGCATTTTGAAGAGCACATTCATTAGTCATTTACTATTTATGTCACAATTCTGAGTCAGAATGAAACTTCGGGTTGGATGCAAAGCTCGGTAAACCATATCAGGATGACAAGCCACGGAATACATGAAATCATGCATGGCCTTGATTCCTTAAAGGACATAAGGGAAATTACCACCTCTACTCCTGTTCAGTGAGATGACAGTAATAATACTGGGCTTTGTTAGATTCCATCTCATTGCTTCTATTAGGGATGATGCTAGAATCTGTCAGTTCAAGGTAATAGGCTATGTTCCTGGGAGGGTATTTTTTTCTGTTCCTGTGCTTTCCTAACTTTACAGTTTCTTTATTTTTCTTCCTGGTTTCCCACTTTTTCTTCCTGTTTAACATTCAGTTTGAAGAACTTAAAATGTTTGTATAGGCAATCACAATGCCATCATATAAAATGTAGAAGCATACTATAATTTTTATAAGCCATGGTCAAGTTTCCAGTGGATTTTAATTATGAATGTAGTATAAATTCTAGAAGGACAAAATAACATTGTGGTTAAGAACATGGATTCCAGGGATAAACTCTGGCTGCAAATTCTCATCTTGCCATATACTTATAAATATTCTTAGGCAAGGTACTTAATATCTTAGGGCCACAATTTTCTCATCTGTACAATGGTGAACAATAATAGTATCCATATGGATTCTTGTGAAGATTCATGGCTAAATAAATAAAGTGTACATTCAACATTAAAATTTATAAATGTTTTACTTTTTAAAGTGAGAAAAAGGTTAATATTAACTCTACAATAGATTGAGTTTTATAGACTGACTATTCTGGTTCTACTCCTAAAGGCACTTTTAGTCTTACCTAAGAAATCTGTAAATCATACACCCGAAAGTAGGATTCATTTATCTGGTTGTCAGGGACAAAAAGTAAAGAAAGGCAGTAGCAGTCATAGTCTTCTATCTTATGGCTGCGGTGGCAGGACACAGCCAGCCCCACTATGCTGCTGTCCATTGCTAACATTTACTGTCCATCAGAATGACTTCTTTGGGGCAAAAGATAAATTCCACCAGTCCCCATGAAGAGTAATATGGGTTTGAGTGACATAGACCATACCACCCACCTGTGACTAAAAGTTCTTACCTTTTTCTAATATCTGTTCTAAGCTATTGTGTTTTAAACCACCTATTTTCTTCAATATATTGTTATGTTAGAAATGTTCTCCCAGTGAGAGTCATGTGGAATTAAGTTCAGTTATGTTTATCTTACTTGGGCAGTGCAGTCGAATATGCTACAACCTTCTTTCTGGCTAGGAAACGTTGGGCATGTGGGAAAGGAGGGAATTTGTGATGAATAAATAAATCTATGAACTCCAGAGTTGCTTCCACCTGGAATTAGTTCTTGGATAGGTTCCTTCTCTGCAAGGTATTCTCTGGCTCTGCCTTTTCTTACCTGTAAAATGCCAGTTGCTTTCATGATAGAGAAAAAGAGATAGCTTTTAGATATATTAAAGAAGTAAAATATTAAATATCAATAGGGAGCTGATGTAAGGTGGAATAATAAACTTATTATATCAACTTATATCAATGATATTTAGTTTTCAAAATTGTGGCTAGTTTTGTCTGTTTATTTGTGTTATCTTTCATAGGGAGTCTAATGTACAGTTTTTAGCATGGTGAGTATATTGCAAAGATCAGTGGTGCGTTTTCTAGACAATTCTTTCCAGTAGTGTAGCTGTAAAGAAGATACATAGGATTTCCTTGAGCAAAAGATGTAGATTTGAGGGAACATTTTCATTAAGGATGAGATAAAATTGAACATTATAATTTGTCTAAAGGAATATTATGAGAAAACAATGAGGTTGAAGAGAATGAAGTTGATTGAAATAGCATGTCTAAACAAGCAATAGGAAAGGAACCCTGCTTGGAAAACAAGGTAGATTTTAGCTTGGAGAGGATACTTCATCTAAAATAAAAGAGAAAGATGGAAAAAGGCACAGAGTTAGATTTATTGCACATAGCAAACGGGAGAAGGTTAAAAAGTTCTTAACAATAGCCACTCCTTACTTTTTACTCAGTGAAGATCATTTGTGAAGAGAATTGAGGACAGGAGGCATATGGAAATGAAGGGAAGAAATCAATATTTAGAAGAGTTCCTAGAGGAGTTGATAAAGAACTAACTAGTTAATTAAAAGATACAGCTAGTATGAATTTTAACACATTGATTCACATAACACTTCTTTTTCTCAATTGTATATACATATCCTGTTAAATATTTCCCTAGGATCTCCTTATGAAAGAGCAGCAGAGTGAACTGGTGTTCAAAGTTCTAGAGTCCAACATTCCAAGGTGTTGATATATACACAGGAAGATAATTCATATTCTATCATAATAAATAATTTAGAGACCATAAATATTCAAATATCAGTAGTGTCTCTTTTTAACTGAAATTAACCATAATATACCCCAAGTAATTTACCCAATGAATAGATGTATAAAGAAATATATAAAATAAGTATTATGTTTGGGGCCCCTGGCATATCTTATCTCTCAATATACACAACAATCATTTGAGGAAAGTGTGATTGCCCCAATTTTATAGATAAAAAGAGAAGTTTAGGTCAATTGGACATAGCCCCAGCTCCAGGATCTAGCCCTAGCCAATAAAATATATGTGCCTTAAATTTTCAACTCTCCCTACTACATTGCTCTTAATTTGTAGAAAGGTATAAGTAACCTTCCTACTAAAAATGAAATTATTAAAATTTACAACAGTCCATTTCATAAAATCTAAGCATGCTATGTAGAAAAATCTGCCACATTTTTCTCTAATTAAAAAAAGGATCAGCCAGGTGAGGTGGTGCATGCCTGTAATCCCAGCACTTTGGGAGGCTGAGATAGGAGAATCGCGAGTTCAAAGCCAGCCTCAGGAATGGCAAGGCACTAAGCAACTCAGTGAGACCCTGTCTCTACATAAAACACAGAATAAAACACAACCATCATATACACACATATACACAGATAAAACACTGATAAAAAACATGGAAACAAAAAAGGGGAAAAAAAGCTCAGAATAATGAGGAACTAAGGAAGGGAATTAGGGAAATAGTAGAAGATAAAATTATAAATTGTAACAGAATAGTGTGGTATTGATGAAAAATAATCATGAAAAAATTATTCAAAAAGAAATCTCAATTTTAAAGAATGTTATATATGCCATTTTACATCACAAAGTAAATGATTGATTACATTAAAAAATCTCCTTTGACTAATTTGGATTGGGGAGAGAATCTAGAAATCTCTGGCCTCAAAACATACTGCAAAAAGAATTTCCTTTGGGGAAAGATTTGGGTAAATATATGGTGATAAATACTATTAAAAATGAACAAAATGCAATTTTTTTTGACATAAAACCATAAAACATCATATTTAGGAGAAAAGATTAAGAAAATGATTTCAGTATATGCAAAGTATGGGAAAGCCTGAGTCTAAAGAATATAGATGCTAATTTTGTTTTAGAATACACACAAACCACACACACACGCACATATATATATATATCCTATATCTATAACTATATCTTAATGTAGATATTGTAATATGTATATATTCCAAAACTTTGTTCATAAACAGCACAAGTAAGGGAGGAAATATATTAAAATAATAGCAGTCTGTCAGAGTGGTGGGTGAATTTCTCTTACTATATGTTTATATTTTTATGTTTTGACCCATCAGTATTTCTTCAGTCCCTATAATGAACATTACTTTTAAAATGTTGTATGGGTGCTAATTTTATGTGCATTAAAATTACAAGTTATTCTTAAAGATATAAAGTTGTGTAATAGTCAGTCATATGTCATCCTTATCTTAAATGTATGTAACTTGTAGTTAAATTCCAAGTTTGCTGTGATAGCACCCTCTCTTTTAAATGCCTTTGTCTTAACATTTAATACAGCTCCAGGAAGAGAATGAACAATCAAATTTCGTTTGACAAATGAATGAACTTCATATTTATATACATAACTCTTGGGAAGATTTGAAGCAGATATTTAGCCTAACTAGATGTTTTCCATTTAATTAGTATTCAGAAGAACAAAGAATATTAGAGAAGAGTTTTCGTAAGCAATGATTAAAATACCAAAGTAGAATCGAATATGTGGCTATGATATTCCATTTTCTATAGAATATTCCAGCTGTGCTAATTTATATTGTGCTATGGGAAATAGGAAAAGGTCAGAATCATCTTTAGTCATTTTGCAACACTATAATGACACTTTTTGCAAAATGTTATTTTAGTTTTCATTTTATTTGTTTTTCTTCTTCAAAGACTTTTGAAATTAGCCTTCACTTCTATTATCTAAACAAAAAATAGAATCAGTTTAAATATTTTGAAGTTAGAGAAAAGAAATGTGAATGTCATGCCTACACACAATAAAATATCTCAGGCAAGACATAATTTAATCTGATTCTAGTTTATAACCATGAAACACAAGAGAATATAAAGTACATCATCTAAATAGTTTCAGTCACTGACAACTTAGGATGTGACTACACACTTGTTCAAACTGATTGGAGGAAGGTACAGTGAATTTCTAAGGATCAGTACTTTGTAAGTTTAATAGGCAAATGACACATTATGCCCTTTCAAAAAATTCAAATGTGTTAATTAATTTGAACTTTACAGTAATTATAATGCCTAGAATATTGTGCACACTCTGGTTTTTCAGGTAGGACAACTGACATACTCAAAGCTTAAATAATAAGTCTAAAATCTCACAATCAGCCCTAGTATTCACACTGGATTTCAGGTGTATGTTTTTATAATTACTTCAGGTGGACACTGGCACTTAACCTCATCCACTAACTCCTGTGGTCATTATACACAATTATGTGAATCTATATTCTAAAATGACAGCATAGTCATAGCGAATGTGGACAAATTATTTTTTGACTCATTTTAATAGGCATTTCTCAAAGCAAATTGATCCTTATTATCAATTCTAATCAACTTGAAGGCCCCTTTTGCCTTTTGTGTGATTTTCGATAATACAGTAATTTCTAGAAATGCTATACTTTCCTTGTCTGAGGTTTGGAATGCCCAAGTGATCTTTGAAACTCTTGTCTCTTAGGTTCTTTCCTCTTCATAAATTTCCAGTTATTATTTTTCTTGATTCCCAAGCTTTTTATCTTGGTTTCTCTGCTCTCCCCATATCTTTCTCCAAAGTCCTCTTTTCCAATATTCCTTCTTTCATTCATTCTTTCTCTTTGTTTTTTCTTTTCTTTTCTTTCTTTTTTCTTTCTTATATCATCTAGGATTTATATTTTAAAATTATTTTTATTTGACAAATTTATGTATCATGTGCAACATGATGTTTTGAAGTATATATATACAAATGAAAGATTTATATGAATATATATATTGCAGGACTGTTAAATTTAGCTAATTACCATATAAATTACCTCACATGGTTATCATTTTTGTGGCCAGAGGTCTGAACATCTACTTTCAAAATGGATACATCTTTAAGATACAACTTTAAAGTATAGCATAATGATAGTCACCAGGCTGTACAATAGATTTCTTAAAATGATTCCTCATTTATAACTGTAATTTTATATCTTTTAGCCAACAATTCTCAAACTGCTTTTGGCTTGGGAATTTGAGTGTCACTCAGAATTCCATTTGCAAAGGCTTGGTCCCTAGAGTGACAGTATGCGAAAGTATTATGGTCCATTAAGAGGTGGGACTTAGTAGGAAGTCCTTACATCTTTGGAGGCACACCTCCCAAAAGAGATTGTAGGATCATGACCCTGTCTTTCTCTGTTTCCTGACTTGGGCTGTGACTGCTCATTCCAACAAATGCTCCCACTTAACACCCTTACTAGAAGCTCAAATCATTAACACCGTCTGATCTTGGATTTGAACCTTTAAAACTGTGACTTAAATTATACATTTCTCTTTATTAAGTTAATTGCCTCAGGCATTTCATTGTAGTAACAGAAAGCTGACTAATACACTTACGTCCCCCTGTACTATTTCTTATTTTCTATCATCTAGCTAGCAAGATAAGTAAATTCACTAAATTATATTAGGATATGTAGACAATGATTTCATTTAAAAATTAGCAGTATTAGAACACCAAAAATGTCAAAAAGTAAAAAGTAATATACAAAATAACTACATAAAAATATAAATATTTTTAGAATTTCAGCATGCTGTCATTATTTCTCTATATACTATTCAAAGCAAATATGTGTAGGAGCATTTTTGACAGTTTTATGTGAAATAAGGAAAAGTTGAATCCATCTGAATATCTAATAATATATTATGAGTGTTTTATATTATTGTTTAGCCATAAAAGAAAAAGTCTTCAAGAATAGAATTAAAGGTTTATAAAAATAAAAGAAAACTGTAAAATAGAAAATGCGTACAAAAGAATATTCACAATTTATTTCATTTTTGCAAGGAAAAAAGAAAATGAACTCTTAAAAATATATATACCATACTTCTATTAAGCAAAAGAGATTTTATATAATGATTATACTTTTGCATTTAAATTTTTACTTTAATTTTTTTCCTTTTCTAATATTGCTAAATCTAACATTTATGTTGTGATATAAATGAATATGTTTAAAATAAAAATGATTAAATTCCTTTTTTGTATTTATTAAGCTTCTGATACATAAAGTAAAAATTCAGTATTTTATAATGCTTAATTTAAATGTACAATGCAACTTTATACAATGAAATTAGCTGTACATTTTAATTATTTAAAATTATTTATAAAGGCAAATGCATAAAATTAATTATAGTTATTTATTTTGATTTAAGTAATATTACCAATTAGGTTGTTTGTTCAAAGTCTTGTAATTAGGCTCATAGTCTTTATGTGTTTGTTTGATTTTTTGTTGTTGTTGTTGTTGTTTCTCTATTAACTCTACCAAAATGGCATGTATAATAGCTTGTACAAAGAAACAACAAAATTCAACTCTTCTTTCTTATCCTTCATAACCTGGAATTTTCAACACAAGTTGTAAAAAAATCTTGTCTTGTTTTGGAAAATAGAATTATAGGGCTTAATGTCACATAATGTATTGTCACATTTAGATCAATAGCTCACATTAAAATATAACTCTATATTTTAATATTTTAAATATATTAATATTTTAAATATATTTTTATATAATATACAATATATTTTATATTATAAATATATTTTATATTATATTTTATATAAAAATATAAAATATATTTTTAATATATTTTAAACTTGGTCTCTCCTCAAATATAAACACCTGGAACAATAAGAACTGGTTACAACTCATCTCCAAGCACTCTCTTGGGATAGTGAATATTTTAAATAAGACAGGACGTGCATAAAATTAATTGATATTCCTGGAGTTCACAAAGTGATCCAAGGGTGATGAAGATCACTTAATAATTGCCATAATAATCTGTCTTGAGTGTTTTAGGCCACTGAGGGAGAGATTCAATTTATTCTTCATTGATATTAAATGTAGGAAACTTGCAAATTTTCCTCTTGTGGGTGGTACATCAAATCAATAATATGACTTTAATCCTAAATTCTAGTTATTATTCTAACATTGGTAAGATCTAAACGAAGAAGTTAAGTTGTTCTTATGAAATGGAAGATCAAGCTCAGCATCAAGAGGAGAGAAAATATCTTTTCATAAATGCTAAATAGAAGAAAAAAAGTTGTCCTGCAATAGTAGACTTTTCACTTATTGCCAACTGATGTTCATGTGATTGACTAGGTAGTATGACATACTTATGCACACTGGTGCTCCATTGCTCATTGTGATTTACATTATCAGGTGTTTCACATATGATGATTGTGACTTCATCACTCAAGTTATATAGAACTGAAGCAATCTACTCAGAAATGTAGAACAGAAATATAATCAAACATTTATAAATGTTTTCTGTTGTAATTATGATTATTTGGGCTTAAAAAATATTTCTGCAAACATAATTTGCACTGCACTCACACATATACATTTTTATGTATACTTTTTCATTGTCTTATTTGTCCCTGATGTGTAATATAATAGATAGTGTGTTCCTTTTGTTCTTCATTTTGCTTGTTTCCTGCCTCACATATTAATAATCCAAGAGTCTGCTCTAATGACTAACTATGAATCCTTTTATATTATTCTTTATAACTATGCCATTGTATAAAAGTATGTTTGTATAAATTATTTCATATAAGTATACATGAATAGGGGTTTCACAAAAGCATATTATTTTTGTGTCTTGCTTTTATCATTTAGAGTAGCTCACAGAAATTCTTTTAAATCATTTGCTACATTTCTGCTTATTCTTTAATAGTCAATGTTTCAGATGTACCATAAGGTTATTAGCCCTCATACTACTAAAGGGGAATCAATATATTTCATGCCTTTTATATTATATTGTAGCAAATACTTCAATACATTTCTTTGTACATACACCTTCAAATATAGTTGCTATTTTTCTATGAAATTGAGTATTTGAATTTGGAATATCTTGTCCAAGAAGCTCAGCGTTTTCAGACTTTATGGATTTTTTCCCACTTGATTTCATCAAGGGCTATAACAAATTATCGTCACTGGTAATTATTTTGTGTATTTGTTAGCATTTTTTTATTTTTTCAGTGATAGATTTAATTTGTTATTTATCTATATGCAGCCTGTTCCTGTGCCTTGATAAGTCTGAACAATTATAAATAATTTTTAACTAAATCTGTTCCATTGTGATTGTCAGTTCATATCCTTTATATTCTTTTTCCTTTGGATTGTTTGTCCTGATTTGTTCAGTTTATAAAATTTTTCTTTTATATATAGTAATTCTTGGCTTGCTGATGGAAAGAAATTTTCCAACTCTGTTGCTTTACGTTGTCTACAGTATTGCTAAAATCTGCTTTAAATTATTTTTTTAATTATTTTATTTTTTTTTAATTTTTATTTATTTTTCTCAAAAGTTGCATTTAAATACATGTTATCAAACATAACAGAAAAAAAAACAAATTTTCAGAAGCTGTACACACTATTCACTGAAAATATTTGTTGAGGCAAATAGAAAAAAAAATTATTACAATCATAATTTTTCTAACTTTGCACAAAATTATAAGCAGATTACATTCTTC
>PVHX01013929.1:39589-52717 GCA_004024805.1 Geosciurus inauris | reverse complement strand
AACACAGGGAGCTTTGAGAGGGACCTGGACATTAGGTCTGTGTTCATAGGAGCTGTACCCCCTACCAGAAGAGGTACCCCTTGGCAGCAGAGACTGGCTCTTAGGCTCTCTGCTTTAGCCACAGCACATAGCGAAGTGCCCATCTTCTAGCAGGTGCTCGATAACATCAGATGGATCCTAAAAGCATGGTGGGAGGAGGCAACTGGAGAAGAGGGGTTCCTTCTCTGGGTGGACTCCTGCTGGACCCAAGCTATGGGACAGCCAGGACCTTCTATCTTTCCCCCACACCCAGGGGTTATCATAGCAATGACCCTCTTTACCCACAGGCCCTGTGGTTTCCTCTAAATCTTCTTTCACTTTCCTCTTCTGCTTTACCCTCACTTCTCTCTCCTCTCCTTCTCCCACATCCTCAACTTCTTTCCCACAGGCACAAGTCACCAGTGGAGAAAACCAGGAACAAGGTAGGCAAAGCACTGTGCAGGGAAGAAGTGAGCATGGTTGGAGGAGATACAGGGGAGTCAGAGGCAAGGGGATGATGACTGAAGTAGAGGCCAAAGGCCTTTGAAAAGAGATGTTGTAAAGGTGACGTCTATAGGGAGAAGGAAGGGCTATCAGGAGAGAGGGTAATTGGGGCCACAGGGGTGAATGGAGGTCATGGAGGAAAGTGGGCTCAGGAGAGGTGGAGGGAGGGAGTCATAGGAGTCATAGGGAGCTTGCCACAGAGGGTGGGAGAGCTCACTGAGGGGCTGGTGTCAAACAGAAACACTGCAGCTTCAAGGTGGGCTATGGTTTTTCTCTTCTGGGGCTACAGACAACCAAGCAAATGAACCAGAGAAGAGCAAAGAGGCACTGTTAAATATATCAGGTGAGGCCCATAGGGATAAGGAAGAGCACAACTGGTGGCCGAGGGAGGCCTGTGCACTCAGGGTGGACCCTGTAAACACCCTTCCCCACCTCATCAGCCCTGTCCTGCATACTTCATCCTATTTCCTTTGCACCCCTAAGAAAGTTGAAAAGTCCAGCAGATTAGGAACTCTCTCTCCCCACTCTGCTATGCCTAGAAGGAGCAACATCCCATGAGTTTCCATCACTTTATTTTGCAAAAATAGAAAACTCAGCAATATGCAATATAGCAGGGTAGAGGGGAGATGTAAACAGAGGGGAGGGGACAGCACCCTGACCCCCCCAGAGAAAAAGGAGAGCCAGTAGGAATCTTATTTGGCAGCTAAATACAAACTGGGGATTGGAGGAAGGGAGGGGTCACAGAGGCCCTGGGCTCCCCCTCCCAAGACCCCTGGAGGAAGGGGTCATACCAGGGTGTAAACAAAAGCTAATAAATAAATAGAGGCTTCCTCTGGGTCAGGGTGGGATCAGCTAAGCAGCATCTCCTCTCCCTGCCAAGCTGCTCTGGGGGTCATGGGGGGAAGGCACTAGGAGAAGGATCCCTGGCTCCTCTGTAGTGTAGGAGGGCCCCTGCCCTACGGCTGAGATGGGGGGCAGGAGGAGCCCAAGGCACATGATGGGGCTGGAAGAGGGGCTTGTAACGGAGGACATGGGGTAAATACTGCACCCCAGCAAAAAAGGTGCAGAATGGACCTGCATCTGTCCCTTTCACCCTCGGGTCCTGTCCCAGAAATTTAGGGCCCAGCCTCTCCCACCCTGACTTGGCAAAAGGATGGGGCACCAGAGCGCACCAGCAGGTGCATCACACAGCATTAGGCACCAAGGGCAGGGGCAAGAAGGATGGGCTCAGCCCCCGCCAGTGGCCCCTCTTTTGGTCTCTAGTGTTCCTGTTTGCTCCCAGAACCCAAGCACCTGGCAGAGGAAGGGGCTATGGTATGGCAGGGTCTTCCTCCTGCCCTGGAGAGCCTAGGACACTGCCATCTGAGGGCAGTGCTGAGATATGAGAGTCCAGACTCAGGTTCACCCCTCCGCCCTCTCTCCTGGTGGGAGCAGGGCAGGCCCCCGGGACTGGAGAGGGAGCCAGTTAGAGCGGAAAATGGATGAACACAGAGGCACCCCTGGAAACTTTGGCAAAACAAGGAGCTCATTGGAAGGGTGGGGAGAGGGCAGAGCAGGTCCTCTCCCAGTCACTGGTGGTGTCTGGGAGATGGTCAGTCTGCTGCCTGGAGCCCAACCCCACAAAGGGGGAGGTCAGGGACCCTCGTCAGGCTGGGGACTTTGGTCTCCTTTGCCCTGGCCCCTGGGAGTCTCATCTTCGCTGGAGGCCTTGGGCTGGGGGCCAGGCTGCGAAGAATCGTCCTCAAACATTTCAGGGTTCTCCAGCATCTCTCGGATCAGTGGAGGCATCGGGCCTGGAATCTCCATCTTCAGGGTAATGGCCCGTTCTGCTCCTACAATGGAGAAACAAAGAGGCTCAGAGGGGCAGAAGCACATGGTCCTTGGGAGTATCTTCCTAAGCTTTCTCAACTGCCCTATACCTCCCCTTTGGGCATGCCCAGCACAGTCTGGGAATCCCTACCTGGTCTTCTCTGCCACACCTACGCCCATTCATCTTATTCTTTCAAAATGTCTTCTTTCTTCTTCTTTCCTACTTATTTTTAGGCAGTACTGGGCATTGAACTCTGGGGTATTCTACTACAGCTACATCCTCAACCCTTTTTACTTCTTTGGAACAATGTCTCAGTCAGTTTCTGAGGCTGGCTGAGAATTTGTGATCCTTCTGCCTTAGCCTTTTCAGTTGCTGAGATTACAGGTATGTGCCAACATGCTCTGCTATAGAACTGTATTTTTCTTTCTTCTTTTTTTTTTTTTGTAGTGGGAGGATTTTTTTTTTTTTTTTTTTTTTTTTTTTCACTGGGGATTGAACTCAGGGGCACTTAACCACTAAGCCCTATTTTGTATTTTATTTAGAGAAAGGGTCTCATTGAATTGCTTAGCACCTCGCCATTGCTGAGGCTGGTTTTGAACTTGCCATCCTTCTACCTCAGCCTTCACAGCCACCGGAATTACAGGTGTGCACCACTGTACCCAGCTGTACTGGAAGTTATTAAACTGTATTTTTCTTTTCTTTATTTCTCTCTCTCTCTCTCTCTCTTTTTGCATTACAGATTAACCCAAAGGTGCTTTACCACGGAGCTACAGCCCCAGATTTTTTTTAAATTTTTTATTTAGAGACTCTTGCTAAGTTGCTGAGGCTGGCTTCAAACTTGGGATTCTCCTGCCTCAGCATCTGAAATCAATGGGATTATAGGCATGCACCATCATGCACAGCTAAGCACTGAATTTTTAGTTCATTTTTTTAAATATATGTATTTTTTTTAGTTGTAGATGGACACAATGTCTTTATTTTATTGCTTTGTATGTGGTGCTGAGGATCGAACCCAGGGCCTCACACATGTGAGGCAAGCACTGTACCACTGAGCTACAATCCCAGCCCCAGTTCATATTTTTAAACACATTGGGAACCCAATAGTTTAGTCCTCACAATTAGTTTATATGATAGGCATAAGTATAATCCAGTTCACAAACATCAAAATGAAGTACAGAGCTTGCGGTGGCGCAAGCCTGTAATCCCAGCACTTTGGGAGGCTAAGACAGGAGAATTGTGAGTTCAAAGCCAGCCTCAGCAACGGCGAGGCGCTAAGCAACTCAGGGAGACCCTGTCTCTACATAAAACACAAAATAGGTCTGGGGATGTGGCTCAGTGGTCGAGTGCCCCCAAGTTCAATCCCTAGTACCAAAAAAACGAAGTACAAAAAGCAAAAGAGGGTGGGCTGGGGTTGTGGCTCAGTGGTAGAGCACTTGCCTAGCATGCGTGAGGCACTGGGTTTGATCCTCAACACCACATATAAATAATATATGAATAAATAAAGATCCATTAACAACTAAAAAAATATTTTTTAAAAAAAAGGACGTAAAGGAGGTGCTAGGAGTGTGGCTCAGTGGTAAAGCACTTGCCTAATATGCAAGAGACCATGGGTTTGATCTTGAGCACTGCAAAAAAATTTTTTTTAATTGCCCAAAGTCGCCAGGCATGGTGGTTCACACCTGTAATCCCAGCAGCTCGGGAGGCTGAGGCAGGAGGATCATGAGTTCAAAGCCAGCCTCAGCAACTTAGCAAGGCCCTAAACAACTCAGTGAGAGTTGCACATCTCTTAAAGGGCTGGGGATGTGGCTCAGTGGTGAAGCACCCCTCAGTTCAATCTCTGGTACCAAAAAAAAAAAAATTGCCCAAAGTCTTCTCACTAGGATGTATATGGCCAAACTAGGACTCTAATGTAGGTCACCTCATTCTCAATCACTCTGTTCCTGTCTCTGCACATCCAGTTGTGTGACCTAGAAGACCTGCAGCTCTGGGAATACACAGAGGGAAGGCTCACTCATGACTAACCCTTGGTGCTGATGCCCCGGAGGTCGGTGATTTTCATGAGCATCCTTGGGAACATGTAGGGCTGGCTGGGCCTCCGGCGCCGGGCATATAGCCTCAGAGCTTCCAGCAATGGCTCCTGCAGCTTGTCTACTTTTTCAGGTTCCTCCAGGTCCATGCGGTCTATAAGGACAAGCACAATGGAGTGAGAGGGAAAGTAAGAGGATGAGGACACAGTGACAGGTTTCTTTTCTTTTTTTTTAATATTTATTTTTTAGTTGTAGGTGGACAGAATATCTTTAGTTTTATATGGTGCTGAGGATCGAACCCAGTGCCTCACATGTGCTAGGCGAGTACGCTACCACTGAGCCATAACCCCAGCCCCACAGTGACACTTTTCTAATCCCCAGTGGGTCCTGCCCTATGGGCTTCTAGGTCCCAACCTGTCCCATCAGCCTTTCTCCTGCTGTTCCTGAGCTCCACCAGGATATCTCCCCTGATTTAGCCCTATGTCTTCTCCCATTAAGCAAGGGGCTTTCTCTGGTAAATTGATCCAGGCAGATCCCCATCTCAACACCAATATTTAGGGTCTCCTCATCTCCCCCTGGATCTTCTCCCTTTTTTTTTTTTTTGTACCGAGGATTGAACTCAGGGGTACTCGACCACTGAGCCACATCCCCAGCCCTATTTTGTGTTTTATGTAGAGACAGGGTCTCACTGAGTTGCTTAGCGCCTTGCCGTTGCTGAGGCTGGCTTTGAACTTGGGATTCTCCTGTCTCAGCCTCCCAAAGTGCTAGGATTACAGGCATGCGCCATCGCGCCTGGCTATCTGCTCCCTTTTTATGTCCTATGTTTGAGGCTGCTAGGAAGCTTTACAGGATCTAAGTCTATGTTTGGGGCCAAAGGCAACAACTCTAAAGGAAGAGACCACCAAGGCCTCCCACCTGGCCAGAGATCAGGTGTGGAATGTGGTGGGAAAGGAGCCTGAGCAGACGCCAGGGGGCGCCTCCGCACCTCCACAGATGAGGCAGATTGCGCTAAGCAGTCCTGTCTCGGTGTCATCCATCTCCAGTGGCAGGAGCTGCCCAGCAAAGGCAAAGACGAGGTCTGTGAGGGGCCCAAAGCCAGCATTGTGCATCTGGGTCCGGTTCAGGGTCAGCCCATCAGAGAAGGTCATGGTGTCCTGCTCTGGGGTGTACCTTGTGCAGATTCGTAGCATCTGCAGGTGGGGGCAGAAGGGGAGTTAGTCCTGTGGCGAAGGTGGATGGGTGGGTGGGGGGTTCATACAGGATGCGAAAAGAGAGAATGAATGCAAAGTAAGGAAGTTAAATCCCCAATAAATGCAACCTGAAACAGGCATGGGAAGGAAAGCAGAAGAGGATCTGAGGCTTGGGGAAGGGAGGCCCCGAGAAGTCAGGAGGAGGCAGGGCATCCAGAAATCTAAGAACAGGTCCTAGGGGCAGGGCTCAGAACAAAAAGAGCTCGGGTTGCCAGGTGTGGTGGCACATGCCTGTAATCCCAGGGAATCAGGATACTGAGGCAAGAGGATCATAAGTTCAAGGCCAACCAAGGCAACTTGACAAGTTCGCATCCCAAAATAAAAATCTATTACTGCAGTTCAGTAGTAGATTGCTTGCCTAGCATGTGCAAGGCCCTGAGTCAATCCCCAGTAAGTGAAGGAGAGGAAAGAATGAGCTTGGGTAAAGGAGATGTGGGGAGACCCAAATGGCTGGGAGGAGATAAAGAAATCTTTTTGAAGCAAGGAATTATGGAAAGTCTCACATGAGGATCAGGCTGAGGCAAGACCCATAGGCCTAACTTACCAGAATGTCCAGGCAGGCAGCCTTGAGCAGAGTGATCTGGTCAGCAATGCTGAGCCCTGTAAAGCCAGGCAACCGCTTGGCAAACTCCACGATCTTAATGATGCACTTGGTGGCCAGCTCACTGAACTTGTCCCACAGCCCCAGATCCAGCTGCACCCGGTGGTCTGCACTGGAGTTCTGTGTGGAAGAAGATGGAGATTAGGATGCAAACAAAGGCCACCCTGGGAGTTGTCTTCTCTCTGCCAATACCCCAAGCTCTTGCCTCTGCATGCTGCTGCCCTCCTTGTCCTCAGTACCAGCCTCCTACACAGCCCTTACCCATTCCCAAGAGGCGCAGTCCCTGCCCTCACTGGGACTCTGCTCATTTCTCACCGTGGTATACTTGCCCAGCTGGCAGAGCGAGGGGAAGGTCTCCTGATGGGCTTTGCTGACCTTGGTGATGAGCTCTTCTAACTGGGGGCTCAGCTCATAGCTGTCAGGAGACCCTTCTTCCTTGACCTCTTTCTTCTTCTTGTTCCGGTCATTCCGTACAGCTTAGGGGTAGAGGCACAAGGAGAGGGTCAGGACCCTCAGAAACCCCTTTTAGATGTCCTCCCTCACCCTAACTTAATGTATTCAGTCCTTACCATGAATAGCTATTCCTTGGCACCCTAATTAGTGCCTCGGTTGCCCTATCTTCTATGTTAGTTCCTATTCCCAGGCTGGCTCTCCCCAGCCCCACCCAGGGCCTGCAACTCCTGCTCTCTCTCCAGGCCATTCGGCTCCATCCTGCCCTTCCTGTCACCCTGCAGGAGCTGGGGGGGGGGGGGGCAGGATATGCAGGCGGCAGGATATCCACTTATAGCCTTGGCAGCACAATGGGGGGGGATGGAAAGGAGGGGCCACCCCAGATCCATCTCAGGTTCAGTCCTGGGAACAGTAGAGAAGAGTGAACCATCAGAGGGAAGCCCAATCCCCTGCCCCATGAAGCAGGGGGAATATAATGCCCCAATAACCATTCACTCCTTCAGAGGGAGAGCTAAGAAGAGAGGAGAATGGGAAAGAGCAGGACCTTTGGGGTTGTGGGACAAGTTCAGTGAGCTGGCCACCAAGTGCATGGAGCTAATCAAATAGGACTGGTCTGAGAGGAGACAACAGAGGTCAGGGAAGTGGGGGTGGCCAGAGGGAAGACAAGCAACCACGGGGTAGGACAGGACTGCTTCTGCCCAGACCAGTGATAGGAGCCTACCTTCCTTGGACATGCCCACTTCAAAGCACTTCTGTAGCCTACAGTACTGGCAGCGATTCCTGGTCACTTTGTTGATGATACAGTTTTTGTCACGGTGACATGTATACACCATGTTCTTCTGGATGCTGCGTCGAAAGAAGCCCTGGAGTTGAGGGGAAAGAGAAATGTCAATGAAGTAGGGTGCTGGGAATACCCAGGCCTGCCCCATCTCTTAACCACCTATGGGCAAAGCAGCCCCTCTCCCCATACATACTCACTCACATACAGCACTTGTGTCCCAATCAGCTCACCCCATATGTATACACACCTTGCAGCCTTCACATGAGCTGACCCCATAGTGGTAGCCAGAGGACTTGTCATTGCACACGAAGCAAGGCTTGTAGACCCGAGGAGGTGGTGGGGGTGAGGGCGAGCTGGGCACCATCTCCTCTGAGCTAGTGCTCTGCGTCTCCACCGCTGTGGGGACAGTGATGTAAGGGTCAAGGGAGGGACCCCCAGACCTCCAAGCCTCCCCATTACTACCACCCCCATGCTCACTCGTCCCTCTGGCCCACTGGTGATAGCCATCACCACCATAGTTTACTACCCCACCCCCGCACACACTCCCAGATAGCTGTAGGCAGCCACTACCACTGTCTTGTTGGGGTGCGAGCCCACCCCACAGTCTGGCCAACTTCTCCACAATAATGCCAGTCCTAGCCCTACATGATGCTGTTCAATTCTCCAAATTTCAGACCAAGGCCATCTTGGGAGTTTACTTTTCTGGGCCTCAGTTCCCCCTATTATAATATGGGTGGGGTGGAAGGGTTAGAGCCCTGCAACTCTGAATTCTCATCACTTTCTGTCACTCTGGAAAATCCTTTCAGGTAGTTGGCCTCCCACCACCCTCCCTCTGCAGGGTGGGAGCAGTGGCAATTAATGTGGGGGTGAGTAAGGCAATATAGGCCACCTGCAGCTGGCACCTGCCTGGATGACTTGCTGGGACACTCAGGAATGAGAACAGGACCTCATTTCTCTCATGTAGTTCAGGTAATCCTTGATCTTTCCCCTCAACCCCACCCCACAAATAACTACCACAGTCCTTTTCTCCAGAAGTCGCTGAGACATGGACCACAGAGGGAACGGGTGTCAGGAAAGTAAGTTAAGAGGACAGGCAACATCCTGATTTCACGCCTAAACGAACTGAAGCCATGAGAGGGGACAGGATGGGCTCAGTGCCACACTGCCAGCTGATAGTGGAGGCAAGGCTCTCAGGTACTCTGATTAGACTTAAGTGGCCATGAGCTGCAGAAGCCGAGGCAGGAGAGACTGAGGTATTTGCTCAAATTCTCAGGTCCTGAAGCTGTTGGGGACATAGCAAATTGGGACAGTCTGGTGACAGTGGATAAACAGAGCTGACTGGGGAGGGAACCTGTCTCTGGACCCTCTCTCAGGCTGTCTTCACTCCAGAACTGCCTCTGACAATACCCAATTGCAGTTCACAAGCTGGAGGGTGCACTCTGTGCAGGAGGCTGATGAGTAAATCCTGTGGGTGTATGGCTGATCTGATCTGCAAAGGCTCAGGACATCTGTAAATTTTCAGTCTGTAAGACCTGTTACCTAAACCTGGTTTAGGTTATTTTAAGACCCCTCCTAAGGAGTGTCTCACATGAACCCATCTCATGAACACCTCCTTCCTCCTAACCATCTGTGCCCAAATGGTCAAAAGTTTGCCCCAATGAAGCCAGAAGAGCAGAATTGTCCTAAGCAGGGGTTCCAGGCCACCTCCATCCGCCCCACAAGAGGGAAGCCCTCCCCACCCCCCAAAACACACACACACACACACACACACACACACACACACAATCAGCATAAGAATCCTGCTGGAGTGAGATTCCCCAATGAAAGAGGGGAGGAGGAGAAGGGTGTCAGAAGACTATTCAAAACTGGGGGTGGGGGACTGTAGGAGAGGCTGGTGCTGAGAGACGTGGGGAGGGATGGAATGCCTTTCAGGACCTCCCCTCACCCCTCAGGCCCACCCTGGTGTCCTTCAGGAGCAAGTGTCCTGCCCACTAGCCTGTGCATGGGGTGGTGCTTTCTCTGGCGCTGCCGCCTCCCTGCCCGCAGAGCGCTGCCTCATTTCCTCTTGCGCAAGGGCCTGGGTGCGGTCAGACTGGCATGGGGCAGCGCCAGCCAATTATAAGACTGGGGGCCCCAGGGAGACCAGCCTAGAGGAGCAGCTTTGCTCATCTAAGTGGTACTGTCACCCATTCTTACAACACCCCTCTAGCATATCCCCCCAACCCTAAAGTTCAGTCCAGTGGCTCTGAAGTGGGGCAAGTAGAGGGCTGGGAAGCTAATGAGGTCTATCCCTCCTCTGCCCAGGGCTGAGACCCCACCAAGGCTCCAAGGCTGGGCAGAGGCCCCTGCTGGGGAGGCGGGGTGGGGGTGAGGGGCTCTGGGGTTTTCTCCTTTTAAAGCCCAAATTGCTGAAATTGAGGAAATTCCTGGCCAGGCTGAGCGGAGCTTCAAACAAACTCTTTATAACCGGCTGTAAACGCTCCCAGCTGCGAGGCCCAGAGTTGAGTAGCCTGGACTCCCAATCCAGCACACACCTCCTTGGAGACTTACACACTCTCACAGGCCAACGCCACACAGGGCACAGAGGCAGACATATTTACAAGGGCTCCTTTAACCCAGACCCAATCCTGGCACAGAGGAATTCACAAACTCGCTTTCAGGCACTAACTCCAGGCAGAGCGTGGAGGTGGATGACAAGTCACAAGGCTGACACACAACACCCAGCACTTGGCTACACATTTACAAGCGAACAGCTCTACCACCAGACAAACACTGCAGCCTGCCAGCACAGCACCAGGACACCAAAGCCTGAAAGCATGCACAAACACACAGTGCTCCCCTCTCTAAACTCTCTCTGAAAGTTGTGTGGGGACAGGCATAAGGCTGGATTCGTGAGCCCACCAGGGCCCCGGACTTCAAAATTATTAGTCCAAATTGAAATGCAATAACACCCTGCCAGCGAGTCCAAAGAGCTTCAAGGGCCCTGAATAAGGATTGGGACTCTGCCCAGCCCCCACCACTCCAAATCCTTCCTGGAAGATTCTCTCCACCTCAAAACACTCCCCTCAACAGATCCCAATACCCCATCCCACTGGGCAGTGAGAAGCTTAAGAATTCACAAGGCTTTGGTGCAAAGCAATAGTTCCATGCTTTCTCCACCCTTTAAATGGCACTCTTTTTAATTCTTGCCCCGCCCCACCCAAAGTATGGTCTCTTGTTTGCCACCTCCCTCTTCCAGTTTCCCAGTTGCTAAATCTGAGCAGCTCTGCCCTGGAACCAAAAGACGAAAAAAAAAAAAAAAAAATCTGAACTTGTAAACAGCGCAGCCGAGTGCCAAGGAGCGAGGCGCGTTGGCGGGGGCTCGGTGACCCGGCGTGCGCACTCCCCCAGCGCCCGCCGCCCCGCCCCGCCCGCTGCCCGCCCCTTTCTAGCTTGCCCCCAAGCCCCGGGTCCCCCAGCCATCCGCACCCGGGCTTCGAGCGCAGTCTCAGCCCGGGGTAAATTTGAGGGGTGCTCCAGGTTCCCATCTTGGCCCCTCCCCACACCCCACCCCCGCCAGGCACTGCGGCCCAGGCTTCAAAGCCGCCTCTCATCTGGACTTCATTTTTACTGCCTCTCAGTCCCCAGCTTTTTATTACCGCTCTGGAAAGGGGTTCCAGGGCCCCAGGCCTGACATTTTCCATTTCACAGAGGAGGAAGATGGATATTTGGGGACTCCGGTAGTGCCACTCTCCTGCCACTGTCATCTCCAGGCCACCCCCCACCACACACTCAGACTTTGCTTTAAACTTTTCGCTTCCTGCTGGAGTTGTGTGTTGGAGCCCTTGAAAAAAGAATCATTTCTCTCATACAACCCAATACACATTTCCAAACATTTCTTCTTAAAAGCGGTTTGTGTGCATGTGTGTGTGTGTGTGTGTGTGTGTGTGTGTGTGTGTGTGTGCAGAGCCCACCTTTTACCCTTTTATGTGCATAACCCCTAGCACTCCACATGCACAGCACACAGGATGCACTCTGGGACACAGCACTTTCCAAAACCGCCCCCGCAGCCACACAAGGGCACACACCCTCCCGGCCTCACGCCACTAACATCCCCACACAGGGCCGTGCAGATCTGCCAACGCAGTCTGAGAGCGACAGTGCGCAGAGACCCCTTTTCCCACACCCACACTACCAGCGCAGGGCGCTGCGCACGCCAGGGAGTCACACGCTCTGCAAATATTTTTTACACTTCCAACTTCGCACATGGACTTCATAAACGCCATCCACGGTCCTAGGTGCCACATCCACCCGGAGCCAGAACCTGGAGGCACAAACTACTAACACACCTAAGTCTCTCCCTATCTCCAGGAACTCTGGAGTGCATCAACCACAGGTCCTAGCTAAACACCCACCATATAAACCACACACACTCCAAACACTACTGCACACACGCAAAGGAGACGCAGAAACCCCCGCATTTAAAGGGACAGTATTTCACATAGAAAGGACCAGAATCTCCGCTTGTACTCCAGTTCCAACCTTTGCACACGGAAAGGGTAAGCCTCAGACTTTCTTCCACCCCAGACTCAACCCCCGGGATCGAGTACCTACATTGAAGACTGGCGGGCTGCGGCCAGGCAAAAGATTCAAGTCCGGCGAAACAGGAGCTGCCGGTGGCTCTGCGCAGTAAGCCGGCCCCGGGCCCGGCCGCCCCGTACAGTCGTCGCGGACCCGGGGCAAACGATTCCATGCAGTCGTACATCGCGACCCGGCTTGGAGGGAAGCTGGGTGCTAGAACACCAAGGACCCGCAGCCGATTCCCCCTCCTCCCCCGGCGGCGCCCCGCTCTTGGAGGGGGGGAGGGGGAGGGCTAGCATAGGGCGCTGGGCTGCATGGGGGGTAAGGGGAGGGCGGGGAAGAGGGGGATCCCCAGCAAGGGAAAGGGACTGGGCGGGGCACGAAGCCCGGACTGCCGCTTCAGCTTGGGTCCCACTCACTCCGTGCGCCTCGGCCGCTAGCACCGGGGAGACCTTTTGTAAAAGCAAAGCCTGGAGGGGTGGGGGGTGGGGCTTGGAGAGAGAAGGGGGCCGGGCACCAAGATGAGCTGAGCTGGGAGTGGAGCGCTCACACTTACACATATATACACTCGCTGCGCGGCGCGCGCCCTTGCTCAGACATCCATCCATCCACGCATGCATTTATCTTGGCAGGCACTACGCATTTGCAAAAAATGCAATAGTCCACATGCATGTGTGCACGCACACAAATTCATAGGTGCACACGTTTGTGCAAACCCGTGTGGCTCAGGAGAATGCTTGTAAGCATTCTCTCTCCACAGCCTGGAGGCTTTGCACGCATTTGCACTTACGCGCGTGCCCAGGTCGGGGTTGGGGGAAGGAGTGGAGGAACCAAGCACACGCATTTTTTTTCATAGTATTCTCCTTTCTTCAACCCTTCCTTTTTCACACAAGTTAATACAGGCAAGGGTGTTAAGGATGGTTGAGAGAGAAACTTTGGAGGTCCTCCGCGCGCTGCAGCTCTCTAGAGGACCTGCACTACTACCTCCACCCCCCTCATTCCCAGGCCTGGCTCCTCCCTCTCCCTCCGCGCGCGCACTTCAGGGCCGAACCGTACATTCCTGCGGCTCGGCGCGCGCTGCCTCCTCCTTCCTTCCCGTTCACCCCACCCCCGGTCCAAGGGCCGGA
>PVHX01013929.1:18626-39489 GCA_004024805.1 Geosciurus inauris | reverse complement strand
TCATATTGTCCACACAGTGCCAACTGCGCCTTAGACGAAACTGCCCCCTTAATGCCAATCCCTCCAAGTTTCTAACGTGCCAGGTGCCCAAAGGGCCAATGCCCCCCACCTAATAATCGCTGTTGGTCATTATTTTCAGAGTCATTTATACCCGCACCACAGACAATAACTGCCCCTCCTCCCTTCAGGGCCACACTAAGTGCCCCTGTGAGTTAAGGGCCGCCTCACTGTTCCCTTAGTTGCCCCTTCCGGCACTGTGCGCTCTCGCCCCACGGAGAAGGGGACTAGGGGGCGGGGGTTTGGCCACGTCAGAATTTTGCCCTTGCTGGGCCAAGCTGAATCGGGGACCCTGGCCCCGGGACAGCGCCAGCGGCGGCGACTCCCGGAAACCACCCCCTCCCCCGCGCCCCGCCCGCCGGCCGGCCGGCCGCTCGGCGGGCCGGCCCGGCCGGCTCTGTCAGCGCCGCTCGCTCGGGGAGCGCCGGGGGAGCGGGAGCGGCACCCGGCCCGACCCCTTTCCCCCGCCTGGTGGCTGTGGCTGGGCAAGGGCGGGGCACGCTTTTCTAAGAATCTGTTGTACCGGGTGGGGGGACGCACTGGGGTGCTGCAGGAGTGGGGCGCCTGTTGGAAGAATAAAGAGCAGGAAGGGGTGCCAGAGTAGGCAGGGAAGGCGGGAGCGGGGGAGGGGCCCGGGTGGCTGCCAGGGACTGAGGGGGGCAGGGCTGGGAAGTAGGGCCTGAATTGTGGATGGGGGGGCTGAGGTGGCACAGCTGACTGGAGGGGGGGGACGGGGCTTGAAACAGGGATGGAGAGGGAATGCTGAGCTCTTCCAACCCAGGGTGAGCTCCCCCTTCACGCTTCAACTCCAAACACCCCATTTCTGAGTCCATCCACACAATGAGAAAGAAAAAAGAGGGGATGGGCTTCTGAATCAGAATATTGCCAATGCCCAAAAAGTGAAAAATGGAGGTACCCCCAAAACAAGGGGAAAGAGCCCTGCTTAGTCAACTTCAGGCTG
The DNA here is from genome assembly GCA_004024805.1 of Geosciurus inauris. NCBI lineage: Eukaryota > Metazoa > Chordata > Mammalia > Rodentia > Sciuridae > Geosciurus > Geosciurus inauris. The sequence goes on along the minus strand of PVHX01013929.1, from coordinate 38,471 downwards.
TCAGCTGTTCCCCCACCCGCCTTTTCCCCTCCGAAATCTGAAAGGTCCCAATTAAGTCAGGCCTGCCTGGTTGGTAATTAGAACCAGAAGTGGCCAGGCCACAGGGAGGGAGGTAGGGAGGAGGGCACAATGGGAGGGGGAGGAGGGCTCCAAGAAGCTATGAGTCCTCTATAGTCCCCCCTTTTCCTCACCAAATGCACCCCACTCCTCACCACCCCATCTGTGTGTATTTCCCAGACATTGCAAGGAGAGGGAGCCTTAGATCCAGGCTATTTAGGGTGTCAGGCCCATCCTTCCCATCAACCCCAACCCCCCATTCTGGATAGACAGTACAGCCTTGGGTAGAAGGCAAGATGGGGGGATCTATTGCCCCCTCTTTTCCCCATAGTTCCCCCAGCCCTTATTGCAGCAATTAGACCCATTAGCCTTCTAGCATTTCATGGGAACCAGATGTGCTCCGCCAGCCTGGTGGAAGCATGAGGGGGGCTGCTGCCTGACTCACCCCTTTCCTATGATCCCCACCACCAGGGCACTCCCCTCCCAGCTAGATCCCCACAAAGGCATGGCCCCAGAGGCAAAGACAGTATGCCCCTCACACACTAATGAGGCCCTTAGCAGTCAGACTCTAGCAAGGTCTCCCCACCAGCCCAACCACCCTGGCAAGAACAAGTCTGGCCAGGATTGGGGAAGAACCCAGGACAACTAACTCCATATACATCCCTACCCCCACCCACCCTGCCACCCTCTGGAAGAGGCTTGAGGATAACTGGCTCTGAATTCCTCATGCTAAATTTTCCTTTTCTTCCAAAACCCTCCCTCAAAAAACCGAAAACGGGGCATTTCAAAGCAAAGCAGGCCCCGCCCAGAATGGTAAGTCCTAACTGAGGAGTCCCACCTGAAGGGCAATGGGAGGGGTCTTTGAAGGAGGAGGGGGCAGCAGAAAAAGGAAGGGATAGGGAGGTGTGAATAAGGGACGAGGCCCAAAGCGAGGGTGAGGAGCCCTGGGCAGGATGGGGGCTGGGACCGGGTAGGGGGCCAGGAGAGGGGGGTGCAGCCTGGGCCCCAGCGGCGGCGGCTTGCCCAGCTCCCCCCGCCAGAGAGGTTTCCTGTTGCAATCAAAGCCCCGTTTGTGTCGGCCTGAAGCTGGAGCCTGAGCCGGAGGAGGAGAGACCAGTAGGGGAGGGGAAGGAGGCAGTCACTGGGGTTTTTTCCTGGAGGAGGCCCTGCTGCCGCCTTGCCTCTCACCACCCTTACCCACCGGTTTGCTCTCCTCGCTTTTTCTCCCAGTGCCTGGCTCTCTCTGAATCTTAGCTTTTCCTGTGTAGCTGCCCTTCATCTTGTTTTGGTCTGGGGGCTCTTCTTCAGTTCCTTTTCAGCAGGACTCCTTTTCTCTCTGTTCCAGTCTGCCCTCAGTTTCCCCATGTGTGGTGAAGTCTGGGCTCCCTGCCTCCGGGATAGTGATCCCATGGCCAGGACAGTTTTCACCAGGTTCAAAGGAAAAACAGCCAGGTCCCCAGGACCACAGTTATCTCCTCAAGACAGGAAGGAGAGCAATGCTTCCCTTCCCTACTTTCCCTCCCAGCACACTCTGTTCCTGTAGTCTTGATAAAGCAAATACACAACATGCAATGTCCACAAACAGAGAGATACACAGGGACACAGACACCATGGGTTTCATGCACATGCATGTAAAGTGCGCACGCGCACATACACCCCTCTGTTTTCCATGCACACAGGCCCATGCTTGCCTCTATCTCAGCAGTACATGCTCCCCTCACCTTTCCCCTCCTCCACTGTGCAGTTCTAAAATCTGCCTCACCTACTGAGGCCGGAGGAGAGCCTCAAGAAGGGAAGCAAGACTCAACAAGGATCTGAGAGTCCTGCACCTGAGGTGCAGGGAGACTCTACAATAAGATCTGAGAGTCAGCCTTAGGGAGAAGTTCCAGGCTGCTTCCTTATTCTATTTGAAAGAGAGGGTGATGAGAGAGACAGACTCAAGGTGAGGGTGACTTTGGCATCAGATTTAGGACTCTATCCCTCTCCATTAGATGGCCCAGCCAAAAGGGACAGCATGTCTGAGAAATGAGAGATGGCACTCTCACCCTTTGGTTATTCTCCCATGGAAGGTTTCCGAGAGTCCAGATCCCATCCTTTCCCTTGCATTACCACTAGAATCTGTGTTTTCCACCCCCACACAAACTGTCTGGACTCAAGCCTTCCTCCCCTCCCTACCCCACCTGCCACCTCCCTGCCCAGGCCTGTCCCTCCATGCAGGCCGCACCCTCCCCAGCTACCTGCCCTGGTTGTAGCTCCTCCCTCAGATTTCTCCTTTCAGCCCCACTCCTTCAGAGAAGCCTTTGGGGTTGGTGCCCAGCCTGGCCCCTTCCCCTAACTTGACCTCACTTTGAACCCTGACCTTGGCCTCCATGTGTTCAGAACACAGAGACATAAGGAGAACTTCACTGGGACCGGCCATTGGTTCTCAGCATTCTTCCCACTCTCGTTTTCTTTCTCCTCTCCCCCTTTACCTCAGCTCCTTTAGTTGCCTCTCCCAGAATCTGGAAAAATCAAGTCCCAAGAGATTGAGTTGTATGGTTTTCTACAACAAGTACATTCACAGGCAGAGAGGGTGGTTTCTTTCCACTTCTCCCAACCCCTAGGACAGATTCATGGGGTGAAAATAAGGTAGGGGAAAGCCCAGTTGAAGTTTCCAAAAAGGGGGCTTTGTGCTCTCTCATTCACCTGCATGCTACTCAATAAGCCCTGTTGGACTACAGACATGCCACTGGCAGACCTCACCAAACACCAGACACACCATCAGCGACCCTATTAAATACCTCCTCCCTCTCACACTGACTCTTTGTTACACATACTGGAATTCTGTACATGAGCAGAGTCTCAGGGAGCTGCTGAACACATACAACTACATATGGTTGGGGACACACACACCTTCCCCAGATGAGCACACTCCAGAGGAGCTATCAGTCCATGAGCCTAACCTCCAGCTCATGGGTACCCCCACCTGTAATGTCCTGGCCAGGAGGAACAATGACCAAGTGGGTAGAGAGGGGTCCCCGAGGAAGCAGGGGAGGCCCAAGCCTTGCTTGCTGTCAGCACTCAAAGGCTTAACCCAAAGAAGGCAAGCCTGGGGGACAAGTAGAGATCTGCACAGCATGCAGGCACTATGCCAGACCTGGAGGGAGGGGAGGAGTCCAGAACCATGTGGTGGGAGAAGAGGATGCTTCTGGAACACCCCCTCCACCTCTCTGGATATCTTATAATATACCTTTTTCATGGCTATTTCCAATCTACCCAGAACCTAGCAGGAGAGTCTCCCGACACCACAGATCTTTGGGCACCTAGGACTAGGTTTCTTTCCTCACTTTTCTGTCTCAGAACAATCTTACATCTTGATCACAGAGCCACCTGACTGGCCTCCCAGATCCCTTGACTTCCCAGTCTGGTCCCCCCTCCTTCCAATTGCATGCAGGCAGCAGCCTCAAACTACACTAGATTGCCCCCCAGGGCTATCCACACAAAGGTGCTCCCTCTGCTAGATGACAGATAGAGGGCACATTTAGACCTCCTGATTTTAGGCCTGCTACTTCCCCATCTTGTTTGAGCAGGAGAACTCTCATTTGCAAACATCTCCCTTTAGTCCACATCCGAACCCCCTCCTCACCACCACCACTGCTTCCCACCACTTTCCCTGCTTCCTTTCTCTTTTTCTCTAGGTCCCCGCCCATCTTCCTAACTGGGATACCAATGTTCTACATCTTCCACCCTCTAAATGCCCTCTTGTTTCCATTTGCCCTCATCCCCCCAGAATCCCTGAGACTCACACAGAGAGGCCATCTCCTTGGGGAGGTCAGGCTGGCCCAGGCCCCGGAAGGTAGGGCTCAGCATCTCGAATGGTGGCGACCCCCTGAGTGACCCTGGGAAGGCAAAGGGGAAGCCTGCCCCTGGGTAGCCAGATCCAGGCCCCAGGGCACCAGCCACAAAGAGTCGCTCCTTATTGGTAGCCATGGCAGCTGCGATGTGGGAATCCCCCGGGGTCTGTAGTGGGCGGGGGTGGTCTTCAGCCACAGCCCCCGCCCATGCCCACTGCCCTGGCCTGGGAGGCTCCGTGCCCACCCTGCCTGGCCTGCCCACTGGGTCTCCAAGGATCCTAGGGAGAAAGAGAGAAGAAGGAGAGATGAGAGAGTGATCACTCTTAGGTCCCAAGCCCCATGGTTCTCCCTCAGGGCACTCCCAATACTGCCCTGACTCAGGGCCCTTTCAGTGTGGTACAGAGGGCAGGGAGGGAATTGTACAGTCTCTGAGAAATTCTTCAGATTAGTTCCAGGGAGGGTTAAACAGATTGTAAGGTGAATGACAGTTTGAGGACTTTTGGTGGAGGGGTTTCCTTGACTGAGAAGTGATCATGAAACACAGCTTGGCTAGACAGCTGACTTAACCCTCATACCACACCAATCCCATGAAGTAGGAATTATGATTCCCATTTTGCAGATGAGGAAACTGAGGTTAAGTAACTGGTTTAAGGTCACATGGCTATAAGTGGTGGCACAGAGATTTAAACTCTTAGGCTAGAGGTTATAGCCTAGCATCTGTGAGACCCTAGGTTCCATCCCCAGCACCACAGGAAATGTACACACACACACACAAACATATCCCTGTTGTAACTTTGGGGCCCTATACCTCACCTCTCTGGAAAAGAGTATGGTGACCCTCCTGCATTAGCCTCCTGAATTGCTGGGTTTACGGGCTTGTGCTACCTCACTGAAATATCACTTTTGAAAATGGTTGGGCTTAGCTGGGCACAGTGGTGCATGCCTATAATCCAAGTGACTTGGGCAGCCTAAGGCAGGGGGATCACAAGTTCAAGGTCAGCCTTAGCAATTCAGTTAAGACCATCTCAAAATTAAAAAATAAAGCAGGGTGCGGTGGCACATGCCTGTAATCCCAGCACTTTGAGAGGCTGAGACAAGAGAATCCCAAGTTCAAAGCCAGCCTCAGCAAGGGTGAGGCGCTAAACAACTCAGTGAGACTCTGTCTCTAAATAAAATACAAACTAGGGTTGGGGATGCGGCTCAGTGGTTGAGTAACCCTGAGTTCAATCCCTGGTACCAAAAAAATTTTTGAAATTAAAAAAGAGCTAGGGATACAGTTTAGTGGTTAAGCACCCCTGGGTTCAATAAAACACAGACTCTGGTTTTTTTTATTATTGTTTTTGCTTTTTGGTACTGGGGATGGAACTCAAGGATGATCTAGCACTGAGCTACATGCCTATCCCTTTTTATTTTTTATTTTGAGGCAGGGTCTCTCTAAATTGTTGAGGCTGGCCTCAAACTTGTAATTCTCCTGCCTCAGTCTCTAGAGTCACTGGAATTACAGGTGTGTACCACTGTGCCTGGCCAGGAGCCCAGACTCTGAAGCCAGACTACTGAACTGATATCCCCACCACTTTTTAAATTATCCCATACCTCTTTTTAAATTATCATTTCCTTCTCTATCTTCCTCAATATTCCTTCTTCCTTTTCCCTCCTAAATCTTTCTCCGTCTCCAATCATTCCTCAATCCTTAAGCTCTCTCGTACCCTCTCCTTCAAATCAGGGATTTTTTTTTTTTCTTTTGGTACCAGGGATTGAACTCAGGGGCACTCGACCACTGAGCAACATCCCCAGCCGTATTTTGTGTTTTATGTAGAGACAGGGTCTCACTGAGTTGCTTAGCGCCTCACTGTTGCTGAGGCTGGCTTTGAACTCGCGATTCTCCTGTCTCAGCCTCCCAAATTGCTGGGATTATAGGTGTGCGCCACCATGCCCGGCCAAATCAAGGATGTTGATGGACCATCACTATGTGACAACTATGATGCCAAAAAAGTCCTTGTCCTCAGCTTACTTTGCTTTTCCATCTCCTTTATTTGTTCAGTTTGGTTTGGTTTGGTATGGGGGATTGAACTCAGGGGCACTCAACCACTGAGCCACATCCCCAGCCCTTTTTTGTATTTTATTTAGAGACAGAGTCTCATTGAGTTGCTTAGCGCTTCACTGTTGCTGAGGCTGCGTTGAACCTGCGATCCTCCTGTCTTAGCCTTGGGATTACAGGCCACCGAGCCGGCTCCATCTCCTTTTCATTTTCATCTCTGTGCTGCCTACTTCTGAAAGCTCTCTCTGCATCCTCTCCCTCAAACAAAACTCTTCCCCTGAATTTTTTTGTTTTTGTTTATTTGTTTTGCAGTACTGGAGATTGAACCCAGGGCTTTGCTAATGCTAAGCGACTTCTTTGCTACTGAGTTTTATCCCCAACATTTTTTTTTTTTTTTTTTTTTGGTACTGGGGATTGAACTCAGGGGCACTTAACCACTGAGCCACATCGCCAGCCCCTTTTTATATTTTATTTAAAGACAAATTCTCACTGAGTTGCATAAGGCCTTGCTAAATTGCTAAGGCTGACTCTGAACTCATGATCCTGATCCTCCTGCCTTAGCCTCCCAAGCCGCTGGGATTACAGATGTTTTAGCCACTTTGGCCCAGCTCCAGAAGATTTTTAACCTAAACCCAGGGAAGAAGAAGAAAAGCAGGGAGACGGAGAAATAGGAATCTCAGGATTGGCAGGTGGTTCCTCTCCTGATGTCTGAAAAGGGAAAGGTTGGCTTTTCCAGGAGCCCCAGAACTACCTACCTCTCAAGGGATTTGATGGGCTGGGGAAGGGGAGTCACCCCAGCCTAGGTAATTCCACTAGCCAGAACCATAACAGAATAATAGGAAGAAGGGCAGAGAAGGACTAAGAGAATGAAACACATAGACCCCACAGGGTGGCAGGCACAGAGGTAGACAAGAGGCATTTCTGCATCTATTTCCATTAGTATTTGCTTCTAGTACCAATGTATCTCAGTCTTTGTACCTGTTCTTTTTCTTTCTTTCCTTCTCTGTCTACCTTGGCCTTCAAGCCCCTGAGAGTAAATTGTCATGGAGGATACAGGAACTTAGCCTCCAACACCACTATCCTCCACTCAGCCTGAAGCAGTGCCTGTGCCTCACCAGGCACCACCCACGCTCCCAGGACTCTTCAACTTTTTATCCAGTGTTTCACCAGGCTCTAAAAGTCTGAGCTCTGAGCCCCTAGGCTCCTTCTCCTTTTCCTTCCCCAATTCCATAAGGTCCTCATCCCTGGTTAAGCCCAGGTGGAGCCAGGAGTCCTGGGCTCCTGAGGCCCCTGGGCCATAGCTCAACAGGCTGGGCCACATTCCAGGTGGATTAACCCCTCCAATGCCAAGGATAAGAAGTTAGTAGAGCACCCCCCATTCTGCTATCTGCCTCAGCCTCTGCTTAGACTAGGAATGGGGCTCTCTGCCCCAACTCCCATTATCTTTGTGACTCACCTACAGATTGGAAATAGACCTTAAAAGTAGGGCAGAGGACTTCAGCAGAGGGTTTCCAAAGAGGGATGTTCAGACTCCTAGTTCTCACCAAATGAGCAAAGGACAAGCCGACTCTCCCTGGGCTTCTATACTGCCTCAGAGAAGGGCCCTGGGAATCCACTGAAGAGAAGCAGACAGAGAATCCTCCCCTCTCTGAGCCTCGGTCTATCTACGTAGGCTGGGAAGGGAAGGGAAAATCTTCAACTAGGGTAGAGGAAGACAGCAAAAACTTAAAGACAATGCAAAAGGAAACCCTAAACAAGGGCCCTAGATGGTTGGTTCTTTGGGGGACCTGTGGAAAGGAGAGAACACTTCTCCAGATGCCACCTCAGATAGAGCGAGGGGCAACAGACTAGGGGAAAGGGGCTCTTACAATGCTGCTTCTCTTAGAGCTGAGGTGGAGCTGAGGGGAGGGCATGGATGAAGGGGGCTGCCGGATGGAAGGGGGCGTCTCCTTGTTGCCCTGCCCGCTCCAGAGCCTGGAACAAAGCTGCTCTTGTCGGCTGCTCTCCACCCGCTACCCCCCTCCCCTCTGTATAAACACGACCACCTTTTTCCATGACCCCATCTCCAGGCTGGGCAAAGAACCCAGGCATCCTTTGCTTTAGCTGAGGACTTCTGTCTACTCACCAGGAGGCAGTAGTAAGCCTAGTTTCCCTGGCCCTATGCCACTCTTGGGGGAGTCCAGACCCTTGAGTCTCCACCTCTCATCCCCAGGTGCCCTCCCTCTACCCCACTGGCCCCAGGGAGGGGCAGTACCCAGGAGGCAGGCAGGCAACGCCAGTGGAATGTGTGTGGGCATCGGAGGGCACGGGCAGGGTGGGGCAGAGGGGGGAACTGGAGGTGCCAGTTAGGTGGCTTTCTGAGCCAGGGGTGGGGGTGTGCCGGGTTTGGGGGGAGTGCCCTGTACTGCCTACCAGGCTCTAAGCCACAGTGTGTGTGTATGTGTGTGTGTGTGTGTGTGTGTGTCTGTGCGTGTCTGTCTATTTGGGATACCCAGGTTCTAGGAACCCTGCACACACTTCCCACCCCACCTTCTCTCCTGTCTTCTCTCTGCTTCCCTCAAGAATGTGGGACGCTGGCTGTGGTCCTCAACAACAACTCAGCATTTGAGGAGTGACCTTAAGGGCTGCTACCTCAGATTTCAGGACTGGATCCCAGCTGCCCAGGACATGAGTCCTAAAAGGAGACATTAGCTTCTTGCCATATAGACCCTTCCTCCGGCTTCCCTGCCCACTCCCAACCACCATCACCAAGCATGTATATTCTTACCCTCTGGCCACCTGTAGAGATTCCCTCCTACATATTGGGTCAGGTTGAGGGGACTGGGCTGTAAGTGCCGAAGACAGAGAGGCAGCGTCAATGGGACTCCAAAACTAGGACTCCCAGCTCCCTGTTCCAATCTTCCTGCTCTTCTTTTGTTCCATTTGGGCTCCCCTCACTGCAGAGGATCCCCCACCTTGTGACAGGGAATCCTGAATTGGCAGTTCAGGTAAATTTTACAGGCCCCTCGCTCCTCCCTCCAACTCGCTAGACCCAGACAAACCAAGACCACTTGCTAAGCCAACCTTTCTTTGCTCTTCTGATGTCCAAGATGTGCCAATCCACTGGGAAACTCACCAGCTTGAACCATCAAATCCACCCCTCAGAGTCCCCAGGGCCTCTGTCTCTTCCCACCGGAGAGAATCCTAGTCTTCTCTCATATTCCAAGCACAGGAGAAGGGCAGATGCCCCTCTGCTTGCAGACTTTCCCAAATGCTTTCCTCCCACTACTCACCCAATTCGAGGGCTGGTAACCCAGCCCATCCCCAGCCTCTCTAAAATCTTCCCATTCCCTTCTCACTTTACGGCTGACCCCAGTTGGGGCAGGAAGGCCCCTCAAGTCCTACGGACAGCTTGGCTAGTCCCAGCAAGGAAGGGACCGAGGTGGCTGCGCAGCGCCGCCACCCCCAGCCCACCTCAGCAGAGGACCCAGGCGTCCGCGGGCGGGCGGGCGAGCCGGCTTCCCCGCCTGACTCACCTGGAGGGGGTGGGCGGGGGAAGGGAGGCCGCGGAGCCCCGAGGTCCCGGCGTCGGGCGGTCTCCGGGATGGAGCGTCGCGGTGTCAGGGGCTAGCGGTAATGGGGGCGCCAGGGGGGGCACGGCTCTAGGCTGGGACTGTCCCGGGGCCTCTCGGAGCCCGCCCGCCCACGTGACCGCCCCAAAATATCCGACACATTTTCTCCCAAACCGCACACTGACTCTGCAGGCGGGGACACGGAAAATATTTTCTTTCTTTTTCTCCCTCCCTGCCCCCCCTCCCTGCCCGGCTCCCTCCTCCCCCTCCCGCCCTCGCTCCTCCCTCCCCTGCCGCCTGCCCCTGCCCGGCTCCCTCCTCGGTGCCCTGGGGCTGGGGGGCGGGGGTTGGGTGAGGGGGCTGGGCGGGGCGGCCCTGGACGCCTGGGTCTGCGCCTCTCCCATTTGTTGGGCTTCCCTGGCTCCATCCCCAGGGAGGCCGGGCAAGGCTGGCAGAGGAGGTCGGTGTCCTCAACCCCGTGATGCCAGCCCTTTCTCTCTGGCGCTTTTCCCCTTTCTGCCGTTTGGGGGGGACTAGATGAGTTGTCTTTGGCCAGGCAGTGTTCTGAAAGGCCAGTGTCTGGTACCTCCCAGGATAAGCAGTGGGGACTGTGTCCACGTCCTCTTAAGTGTGGAGTGAGTGATGGGGCAGCAGTATGCAAGAGCTGAGGCTGATGTCCTTACCCTTTGCTTATCCTCCACCTGCAAGTCTTCCCCTTCCCTTCGTAGTCCTTTGCCCCAGGAGAGAACTGGTTTAACTAGTGAGGGTTGTGGGGGTACTGAGACCTGGGTTCACAGACCTCCTCCCTCTCACCCTGCCTGAAATAAACTCCAGAAGTTTGGGCACGTGGGTCCCTGGCTGCCAATATTGTCCTCACCTTTAGGCTTGGGTTTGGAGCAGGGGGGAAAGGCTGGGAGGAGGGCAGGGTGGACTGTAGCTGGGAGTGGGAGGAGCCTTGCGTTGGGTGTGAGGGAGAAAGCCCAGGCTGAGGGTGTGTGTCTGCCTCAGCCGTCCGGGCCTGCCTGGCTGCTTGGTAGATGCGCCACAAATGTTGTTGACTCTGGGTCTCTGGAAGGACAGAGTCAGTATCTGTGTCTGATGGGACACATGTAAGACTTCAACTGACCAACACAGACAGACTCTTCACCTAGAGTGAGAACCCAGCGGTTTCACTCTATTCTGCTGAGCACAGAGCCAGAGAAAAGAAGGGATCTGAAGTCCAAGGTCTGTGCACAAACCATAAAGGCTCCTACAGGGACTGAGGAAAAGGACAAAGGAAATGTTATAGGGGCTTGGCTAGTCTCTAGCCCAAAGGACCTTCCCAGGGTGGCCAGCACCTGGGGCATGGGCTCCTGGCTCACGTCACATTTTCCATACTGGAATTACTCTGCTCTGTCCTCACTGCTACCCTGGGGACCAGGTATCCTCCCTCCGGGGAAAGGCCCCTTTTGGTAGCCAGAGTTAGGTGAAGGAGAGAGGAAAAGAAGCATGCTATGTCTATCTCAGGAGACCAGAAATGTCAGTAGGGGTGAAGACAAGCCCTCCCTTTCACTCCAGAGCTGGGGAGAGCTGGGAATAGGTACTCCAGGGTCCCGTCCCCAGGTGGCCTGGCTGCTGTTGACTTTGCTGGTTACCCTGGGAGCAGCTCTTAGCAATGTGGGAGCGGCGGCTGTCAGGGAGTTGGACCCTGGCGTCCAGGCTGGGGTGGGATGGCGCCCTGCCTGTATGGCAGGGATCCTGCCAGGAGGCTGTAAAGTTAACCCCTCCTGCCTAGTCCTGGTGGTGGCTGAGGGAAGGAGGGCGGGCCCAGTTGTGGTTTGGGAATGTGGCCCTAATCCCTCCCACCCCCACCCCTGCCCAGCACATCTGAACTTGGTTTACACTGAATGAGTCTCCTGTCCTCATGAACTGGGCAAGGGCACCACTTCCTCCCTGGACGGGCATTCTGACACAGACCTAGGAACCACTCCCATGGCACCCCCACTGGGTATCACCTCTCTCCACTCTTCTTTTTCCCTTCTTCAAAGGGGTTCAGAGACCAGTCCTATATACCAAGAACTAGAGCTGCGACTATGTGGCTGAGGTAAAAGATGGGGACAGAGAAGCTAAAAAGCACAAAACACTTTGTAAATTTCAAGGGGAGAGCAAGTTGTAGAATTCCATTTGTCTCTGGCATCCCCTTTGTCTTGGTTTGTCTGTTCATCTGCCTCTGCCTTTGTCTCTGATGGGCGTTTGTCCATCCATCCGTCTTGGTAACTGTAGCTCCTCCCTTCTGGCTTACGCCTTGTCCCCAGCCAACGACAGCAGCCAGGGGGCGATGCCCAGGAAGACCCGCCCTATACCGGCCCCTTCTCTCAGAATTGCAACTCCCCGGCCCTGACAGCTCTGCCGCCCCTCCCCAGGATCACACCACTGGGGTCCTTGCGCTGTGGCAGTTTGGCAGTCAATCAAACAGCCACCGCAGATCAGAGAGCCGCGAAGAGGACTTCACATTTTTCTCCCCTCCCTTCACTCCTGTCTTGCAGAGGAACCAGCTTTCTGTCCAGGGATTCCGGGAGGAGGTTTGGGAAGAGGGCTTCCCACTCTGGAAACTGGTGGAGAGGGCTCCCGGCATTTCTCTTTCCCCGGGGTTATGCCTATTTCTAGGCTTTGCTGTTTGTGGTTGTCACCCTGGCAACTTGGAGAAATGATATCTTGGGTACCCTAGGACCAGGCTTCCTTTGCTTTCCTCATCACAGAGTAAAGAGCTAAAGGAGAGATTGCAAGGACAGGGAAAGGACGCAGCATCTGCCCCACTGCCCTGACTTCGCCCTATTGCCCCAGCCCTGCTTTTCACCCTTGCCCCTTTCCCATCAGCATCAGGACACTGACTAGGTCATTTTCCCATGCCCACTCTGGTCCTACAGGATGTCCCATGCCATGCTTAGAGGTGGCTGACAGATGTCTGGGTGGTAGGGGGTGCTATGTTACAACCTCCAAGGACATCATTAAGGCACAGAAGTGCTGCAGGGACTTGGAGACTAAGGCACTCTGGGAGAGTGTGATGAAAACATGTTTTGTACAACACGTGGCTTCTCCATTTTCCTCCTCCCTCTCCTCCTCTCCTAGTCTCCCAGTCTGTGCCAAGGCTGGTGCCAGCCCTGCCCCCAGTGCTTGCTCAATTTCACCTCTTGTACTGAGCCTATTCTGCTGCTTGCCAGTTTACTGACTCCTACTGAGCAAGTTTGTGTGTGGAAGGTCCTTACGAGCCCCAGTGTTGCCCAGATCCCCACAAAGAATAAGGCCTTGGTTTTAAAACGTGATGTTAGGACTACCTTACACAACTCGAGGAATTTCTTCCCTGCACATGCACCATTCATTGATTTAGCAAGTTTGTATTAAACATCCACTGTGTGCCAGGCACCTTGCTAGACTCTGGGAATATCTAGTCCTTGCAGACTCAATCTGATGGAAGAGTAAGATGTTAACCAAAAAGTCCACAAAATTGCAACTAGGATAATAGGTTTGGAGAGGCATAAGGTGCTAGGAAAATGAAGCAAAGGAGCATCTGCCCCCAGCCAGGAGGATCTGGACAGCCTTCTGGAAAACAGTAAGAGGAGAATGGAGAGAAAGGGGTGACAAAAGAGTATGTGCAAAGGCCCTGGAATTGAGGTCCTGGCTATCAGTCACCCTGTTATTCCAAAAAGAAGGGATCTCTATTCCTGCACCCTACCTGGATCCAGTATTCCCCAAAGGAGGGATGGTAAGCACCTCCTTATGGCTAAAGCAGGATATGGGACACCTGGTGATTCTGTTCTGAAATGATTCCACTCATGGTTTCATCTCCTGCTCCAAAGAGGGAAACCGAGACACAGAGAGTGAAGAAGAATTACAGGTTTAGGCCTGAGATTATAGTATAGAACTCAAATCTTCACGCTGGCAAACCCTCCAGGGTGAAGATTCCTGCATTTGCCCAGCTAGAGCCTCCTTAGGCAGAAAGCCTTCTCCTCCTTGCCTGCTGTACCCTGCACCCTCCTCCTCCCACCAATCCAGCCCCAACCTGTTCCACTCCCTGGAGCTAGCATGTCTGCTTCCACAGTTGCCTGGAGTATGTGTGAAGCAAGTGCTCCAGGTGTCTGCCAGCTAGCACGTGGGTGGATGTAGCTGTCTTGTTTTGCACAGAACCTCTGTGCAGGGGTTCTGGGGGGAAGGGGAGTCTTTCTTCTCTGTTTACTGGGAGCTTCCAATTCCTCCTGCCCAGGCACCAGAGTTGAAATACCCTTCCTTTCTTCTCTTTCTTTGCCTTGTTATTTTGTTGTTCTTTTAAAAATTTTATACACAGGGGCTGGGGTCATGGCTCAGTGGTAGAGCACTTGCCTAGCATGTGTGAGGCCCTGGGTTCAATTCTCAGCACCACATACAAATAAAAAAGAAAATAAAGGTCCATTGACAACTAAAAAAATATTTAAAAAAAAATTTATACACACACACACTCACCCACCAAGGATTGAACACAGTGGTGCTTAACCAGTGAGACACATCCCCAGCTCTTTTTAAAATTTTATTTAGAGACAGGAACTCACTAAGTTGCTTTAGGATCTCGCTTAATTGCTGAGGCCAGCTTTGAACTCTTGATCCTCCTGCCTCAGCCTCCCAAGCCTCTGGATTACAGACATGTGCCACTACACCCAGCTTATTCTCTCTCATTTTGCATGGAGCTGGGGATTTACCTCAAGGCCTCATGTATGCTGGCAAGCACTTTGCCACTGCGCTACATCCCCAGCTCCCAGCCCCAGACCTAGCCCTCTCAGTTGGTTGTGATTTTGTTGTTGTTGTTGTTTGTTTGTTTTTGTTTTTTAACAGAAAAATTAACGATATTTACTTTGCTCAAAATCTAATTAAGGGGGCTGGGATTGTGGCTCAGTGGTAGAGCGCTTGCCTCAGACGCGTGAAGCATTGGGTTCGATCCTCAGCACCACATAAAAATAAATAAAAAGATATTGTGTCCATCTACAACTAAAAAGAAAAAAGTATTAAAATCTAGCCGGGCGTGGTGGCTCAAGTCTGTAATCCCAGCACTTAGGGAGGCTGAGACAGGAGAATCGCGAGTTCAAAGCCAGCCTCAGCAATGGTGAGGTGCTAAGCAACTCAGTGAGACCCTGTCTCTACATAAAACACAAAATAGGGCTGGGGATGTGGCTCAGTGGTCGAGTATTCCCGAGTTCAATCCCTGGTACAAAATATATATATATATTAAAATCTAATTAAGTGCATGTTTTACTATGTTTTTCAGTGAAGGACGATGTGTTGACCATGTTTGTAAACACACGGAAATAAAACAAACAACAAAAATATCCAAAAAACAAAGATAAAATTCCTATGTAGAAGCTATTAACTGGCTAAATGCAGTGAGAGGCCCTGTTTTGAAGCCATCTATACATTAAAAAGAATTGAGAATCAGTTGGATTTTTCTTTCTTTTCTTTTTTCTTTTGGTACTGGGGATTGAACCCCCGGGCATGTCATCTTTTACCACTGAGCTACATCCCCAGTCCTTTTTATTTTTTATTTTGAAACAAGTTCTTGCTAAGTTGCTGAGGGGTCTCCGTAAAGGATCTTGCTGAGGCTGGCCTAGAAATGACAATCCTCCTACCTCAGTCTCCCAATTGGCTGGGATTACAGGTGTGTACCACCACACCTGGGTTCAATTCTTCCTGAAGAAAAGGAATTGAATGCCCTTTGGAGGAAGGAACATGCCTCTTTGTGGCTCTGCCTCCTTTGGAGCTGGCAAAGAGGCCATGGGACCAATGGGGTTAAGTTCCAGCCATGCTGTGACCCACTTTCCTCCCTGTGCCCACATCCCCTGGGGCCAGGGTGCTGGGTGGGGCCAACTTGGCACCCCCGCACACACACACCTGGGACTTCCCCTGGATGGAAACTCCCAGGACCCAGGCGTCCTGCCTGCCCTGCCAGCTCCCACCAACTATTTACGTTCAGTTCACCTTCAGTCAGATCTCCCTGCTGCCAAATTACATCTCTGTGCCAGCACTAAGGGGTGCCAAGGATGTCTAGCCCCTTGGGGGCTGCCTTTGATGTCTGGCTGCTTCCATACAATGTACTCATTTAAAGAAATGATGTAGGGCTGAGAGGAGAGGTTTTGGGGAAGCTATTCTTTGTTGAGCACCAGGCATTGTGCTAGGCATGTACAATATCTCATTTAATCTGCAGGGCAAGGCAGCCCAGAGAGCTCCAGTTATCACCCTTATTTTACAGATGAGGGAGCTAAGAACTGGAGAGGTCAAGTGACTGGTTTATTATCACGCAGCTAGGAAGTGGCAGAGCTAAGATGGAAACCCAGGTCTTCGTGGTTCTAGGCTCTCTTCACTACAGTAGGCTTCTGACCCTTTTCCTGTTGCTATCTCTTCATGGGATAAGAGACTTGGGAAACTCAATTCAGTACAATTCAGCAAACATTTATTGAGCATCCAGTATATGCCAGGCACAGACAGACAATAGAAATAAAGAGAAGATCACTGTTCTTTTTTTTAAATTTTTTTTTAATTGTAGATGGACATAATTGTTTTATTTATTTATTTTTTATGTGCTGCTGAGGATCGAACCCAGTGCCTCATACTTGTGAGGCAAGTGCTGTACCCCTGAGCTACAGCCCCAGCCCTAGAAGATCACTGTTCTCAAGGTCTGTTGGAAAAGATGGTTATATTGGATTATGTAGTGTCTTAACATCAGCATAATTTGAGCAAGTTATCATGGAGCACAGAAAGGAGAGGTAGTTTTATTTCTCTTTTCTGTATAAAGTATATAAGTATATTGCAAACAGTATAGAATAAGCTGGAATAAATTGAACACCTATTTAACTGCCATCCTGGTCAAGAAATGAAGAATTTCCTGTACTCTGGAAGTTCCCTGCTTGTTCCTTCCACAATTCCCTCCCTTCCTTAAAAAAGTAGCCACCAGCCAAACTTTTTTTAAAGAAATTTTTTATATATGTGTGTGTATATATATATATATATTAGATATTGATGAACCTTTATTTTATTCATTTATTTATATGCAGGTCTGAGAATCAAACCTAGTGCCTCACACATGCTAGGCAAGCGCTCTACTACTGAGCCACAACCCCAGCCCCATGCAAACTTTTGGAATAATTATAAACAAGGAACTTATTTTACTTATTGTGTGTGTGTGTGTGTGTGTGTGTGTGTATGCATGCACATGTGCATGCCAGGGATAAATTCCAGTGTCTCACGCATGCCAGGCCAGGCACTCTACCACTAAGCTACATCCCAAGCCCTCAACTTCTTGTTTGTGAGATATATCCAATTTGTTGCACAGAGCTGACTTTTATTGTTGCATAGTATTCATTGCATGAATATACCCAATTCATTTTTTCGTTCTATTGTTGGTTAACTTTTGTTTCAGTTTGAGCTATTATCAACAAAATGGCTATAAGCCAGGTGCGGTGGTGCACGCCTGTAATCCCAGCACTTTGGGAGGCTGAGATAGGAGGATCGTGAGGTTCAAAGCCAGCAGCAATGGTGAGGCACTAAGCAACTTAGTGCGACCCTGTCTCTAAATAAAACACAAAATAGGGCTGGGGATGTGGCTCAGTGGTCGAGTGCCCCTGAGTTCAATCCTCAGTACCAAAAGACAAAAACAAAAACAAAAAATAAAAAACATGGCTCCCAGCACTAGGGGAGGCTGAGACAGGAGAATCACAAGTTCAAAGCCAGCCTTAGCAGGGCAAGGCACTAAGCAACTCAGTGAGACCCTGTCTCTACATAAAACACAAAATAGGGCTGGGGATGTGGCTCAGTGGCTGAGTGCCCCTGAGTTCAATCACCAGTACCAAAAGAAAAAAAAAAAAGAGTTTTTCTGGGATATAGGACTAAGAGTCAAAACTATACACAGGTTCAATTTTATCAGATACCAAACTGTTTTCCAAAATTATTGTGCCAATTACATAGGTAACAGAACATTCTAACCCAGAGTAGGTGTAGGACTAAAAAGACCCACCCACTCTGTTGCCTAAAACTGTCAGTGATTTTCCCTTTTCACTTGGAATAAGATCTAAGTCCCTACCTTGGCTCACAAAGCCCTGGATGATGGGAACTCTGCCTTACACTCTGCCCTGTGCTATTATGAATCTTCCCTTTGCTTGTGGCACTCTCTGGAATGTTCTTCCACTAGACATTTCCATGGTTTGCTCCCTTATTTCCTTTAGTCTTTCCCTGACCACTGAATTTGAGACTGTAACCTCTAGCATTCTTCATCCTTTCTCTCTCTCTCTCTTTTCTTTTCTCAGTTTTTTTTTTCTTTTTTCCATAACCCAATTATCTTGATTCCCTTGGCTCCACTTAGCCTCAGGAAGCTTTCTGTCCTCTGCCAAGGTTTGACAGAGTAGCTCCCCTCATTCCTTAAGGGTTATCATACCTGACTGTTTCTGTGGTGCTGGATATTGAAGCCAGAGATGCTGTACCACTAAATTACATGCCCATTCCTTTTCAGTTTTCATTTTGAGACACGGTCTCTCTAAGTTGCCCAGGTTGGCCTTAATTTGCAATCCTCCTTATCCTTCCACTTCACTGGGATTACAAGCATGCACCACGGGCCTTGCCCTACCTGTCTGGGGGTTGTCTAGCTGCCCCTCTGATTGATTCACCTCTGAGTGACTTTTTGTCATATCACCCTGTGATAATGAGAATAGTAATTCTCATGCTCTGAAATAAGCTAAGTTGTTTACCTCTTTGTTGTTTGTTTACACCCTGTCCCACCATCCCTTTTGGGAGCTCCATAAGAGAGGAAACTCAGCTATCTTGTTCACTACCAAGGCTAGTGCTTGACCCATAATAAACTTGCAAATAATAGTTGTCCAGATCAGCTGTCAGTTTCCCAGAGACAGCCAGGCACCCTCTCGCCCACACTTGGGACATGCTCTCTCTGGAAACTCCCAGAACCCAGGCATCCTAACACCCCTGCGGGCTCCCAACATCATCCCGGACTCAAGTCTCTCAGAGTGCTTCTACTGATGCTATTGCCTCCCTGAGTACCTCTGGGAGCTGTTTGGGGCCCTGAAGCAATAGCTCTGGTCACCAGAGTTGGAGAAGCTCAGGCAGGTATCAGGGCCTAGAGTGTAAGAAATTCTTGTTATTAAATAGAGAGGAAGACTTCAGAGATGAGAGGGCCTGGCCAGGTGAAGAAGAGAAAGGACATTCCAAGCTGAAGGAACAGCGTGAACAAAGGACTGGGGGCATGAAAGTGCACGTCCTATTTGAAGAACATGTTCTGGTCTGGTGCAGTTAGAGGATTGTCAATGGCAGGGAGGGTGGCAGGGGAGCTTTGCTGGGCAGATATGGAAGGGGAGGGCTGGCTGGGGAGGGCTGAACTCCTTGCAGGATCTGCAAGGCTCAGCGTGTCTTAGATTTAATCCTGCCCCCCCCCCCAGTCCATCCCTCCTACTCCCCCCTGCCCTCCCTTTTACCCAGGCCCCAGCCTGCCTGCTCCTACAGCTGGATGGACTTCTCTGTGGGCCTACGCTTGGGGCCTAGGAAAAAGAAGATTGCCTACCAAGAGCCCCCTACACCCTCTGGGCACGGTCCACTAGCTGCCTCTCCCTGCCTGTCCTGTCCCCCCTCTGCCTGTACCTGCTCCTGCCCTGGCTGTCTCCCTCCCACCTGCTCCTGCACTGCCTGTCCCTCTTACGCAGCTACCTGCCCATCCTGTCCCAGCCTCCCTGGGCCACCCTGCACCTGCTCCTGCCCTCCTTGCCCTGCCTGTCCTCCCTTGACTTGTCCCCATACCTCTTGTGTCCCCTGCTCTGGTCCACCCCTGACCTGTTGCCACCCTTCCTCTTGCCCCATTTACCCTTGTTCCAAGGGCCAAACTGCCTGTCGTAGTTCCCGGAGTTGCCGCCTGGGCTATAGTGATAGTTGTGACTGTGGCCAAGGGGCTGCTTGGGGGCTTCCAGGTTCTGTTGGTTGCTGTAACTTCTGCCTAAGGAGACAGCGTGCTTCTCAGGCGCGCTGTCTGATTGTCTAGGTGAACTGCTGCTCTCTGAGAGACTGTGGGTCTCCTGAAGCACTTCTGAAGCTGCTTCTTCAGGCAGGAGCTCTAAGTAGCATGGGGAGAGGGATCAGCTGGACCCCTGCCCAGGCAAGTAAAGGCAGCAGGCTACACAGAACCCCTCTCCTCCAGGCTTGGGGGACAGGGAGCGTCTGCATTGAAGATAGTTTCGGGGCATGCTCAAGCAGGTTCCAGAACCTCCTCCTCTGCAACTTCTGGAATGGAAAGTGAAGTGCCCTTACAGCCCCTGAAGGTGAGCAAGTTGGCTATTTCTTCTTCTTCTCCTTTTTTTTTTTTTTTTTTTTTTGG
>PVHX01013929.1:0-18526 GCA_004024805.1 Geosciurus inauris | reverse complement strand
GTGCCACTACATAGAGCCCAGTTGGCTATTTCTTCCTCTCCACTCACCCTCAAGTGGAAACTTTCATTTCTTCTGCAGTTCACATGGTTAAGATCAAACCTTTGTCCAAAGGCCACTCTGGTCCCTTGGACCTCTATCCATATCCCTAGTTTCTCCAAGAATTTTTGAACCTCTGGCTTCTCATTTTGAATCAGGCAGAGAAGATCAGCAGCCCTTGGCCCAGAACTGGTGGCTGACCAGAGGGCTCCTGGATCCTCCTTCCTTCAATAGCTTTGCCATCCTTCCTGTTCCTTCACTTTTAGCCGGAAACCCTCTGCCTGGATATCTTGTCTTTTAAATCTCTCAGAGCTCTCAGCCTTGTGACCTCAATCTTGTAGCAGTAATCCCATCTATGACAACCATCTCATCTAGCATAGGGATGAGGGAAGCTGGAGATCCTTGACTCAGGGTCAAGTCCTCTGTCCCTGAAGTTGGGGCTGGGAGACAAGAGAAGTCACCAAGAGACATCTAGAAGTCAGAGTCAGGTATCTATTGGGCCTGCTCCTAGTCCCTTCCATGTTTCTCACATTCTCTGGCTCCTATTTCAGTCTTCTTTTTCTTCATCTCCTTCTCTAGGACCCTTATGTTGTTGTTGTTGTTTTATCTGGTCCTTCCTTCCTTTTTTTCTCCCCCCAGTACCTGGGATTGAATTACTCAAGGGCATTCGCCCACTGAGCCATATCTCCAGCCCTATTTTGAATTTTATTTAGAGACAGGGTCTCACAGAGTTGCTTAGTGCCTCATTTTTGCTGAGGCTGGCTTTGAACTCACAATCCTCCTACCTCAGCCTCCTGAGCCGCTGGGATTACAGGCGTGTGCCACCGCACCTGGCTTAACTTTGTTTTTATTGGTGTAGTATAGTTGTACAAAATGATGGAATTTTTTTTTCACATTCATACATGCACTGCATGCACACAACATAGCAATATAACTTAGCCAATATACTCTTTTCTTTCTGTTTATTTTTTTCCCTTTCTTTTTTTTAATATTTATTTTTTAGTTGTAGGTGGACAGAATATCTTTATTTTTTATGTGGTGCTGAGGATCGAACCCAGTGCCTCACGCATGCTAGGCGAGCACGCTACCACTGCGCCATAACTCCAGCCCCATTTTTTTCCCTTTCTACTGCACTCGCTCCATCCCTGTTTCCACTGGGACATTTTGCGTTCACCAAGCTTGTGTCACCACATCTGTCTCTCCTAGTCTCTGTTTCTCCTGATTTAAAGACATATCTGGGGCTGGGGTTGTGTCTCAGTGGTAGAGCATTGCCTAGCATGTGTGAGGCACTGGGTTTGACCCTCAGGACACCATAAAAATAAAAAAAAATAAAATAAAGGTATTGTGTTTATCTCAACTAAAAAAATTTATTTTAAAAATTTAAAAGATTAAAAGACATATCTATCTTTTTCTATCCCCTTCCCTGTCTCAATCTCTGCATTCATGACTGTTTTCTTCCTTGGTCTTTCTCTTCACCTCATATCTCTCTGCTCTTCTTTTTATTCTGCATCTGAGTACCATTCTCATTTTTTTGGTACTAAAGATTGAACTCAGGGACACTCAACCACTGAACCACACCCCCAGCATTTTTTTGTATTTTATTTAGAGACAGGGTCTTACTGAATTGCTTAGTGCCTCGCTAAATGGCTGAGGTTGGCTTTGAACTTGTGATCCTCCAGCTTCAATCTCCGGAGCAACTGGGATTACAGACATGCGCCACCATGCCCAGCGGTGCCATTTCATTCTTTTTTTGGTACTGGGGATTGAACTCAGGGATACTTGACCACTGACCCACATCCCCAGCCCTATTTTGTGTTTTATGTAGAGACAGGGTCTCACTAAGTTGCTTAGCACCTCGCCATTGCTGAGGCTGGCTTTGAACTCGCGATTCTCCTGTCTCAGCCTCCCTAAGTGCTGGGATTACAAGCTTGAGCCACTGCGCCCGGCTCCATTTCATTCTTGATCTCTTCTGTTTTTATTTCCTTTTCTGTATCTGTCTCTCTTCCTGTCTATTGTGTTTAGCTGTTTTATCATTTCCTATCTCTTGTTCTGCCTCTCCTCTCTTTCTCTCTCTATCCTTGTATTTCTCTTCCTGGGTCCTTCAGCTATCTGCACAATAAAGTGAACCAGATCTGTGCCATGTCTATCTCATTGCTGCCCAAGGGACAGGACACTGAGCTCTCCAGTGTCTGTCTGTACTTCACAGGCCATGCACTAGAGTGAGCGACAGGCAGACACAGCTACCAGACTAGCCCCTTCCTTTCTCAGGTACTACCCAGGCCACCCATTCCTGCTCAGCTCTAAGCTCAAACATTATTATTTTTAATTTCTAATTTTGTACCAGGGATTGAACCCAGGGGTGCTTAACCACTTAGCCATATCCTCAGCCCTTTTTTTTATTTTTAAATTTTGAGACAGGGGCTCACCAAGTTGCTGAGGCTGGCCTCAAACTTGCAATCCTCCTTCCTTAGGCTGCCCAAGTCACTGGGATTATAGGCATGCACTATGGCACCCAGATAAACCCAGCGATTTTTAAAAATGATATTTCAGCAAGGTGGCACAAGCCTTTAATCCCAGCAATTCAGGAGGCTAAGGTAGGAGGATCACAAGCTGAAGACCAGCCTTGGCAACTCAGTGAGACCCTGTCTCAAAATAAATATAAAAAACCTGGCCAGGCACAGTGGCACACAACTGTAATCTCAGTGGCTCAGGAGGCTGATGCAGAAGGATTTTCAAAGCCAGCCTCAGCAAAAGTGAGGCACTAAGCAACTCAGTGAGACCCTGTCTCTATATAAAATGCAAAATAGGGCTGGGGATATAGCTCAGTGGTTGAGTGCCGCTGAGTTCAATCCCTAGTACCCCACAAAACATTAAAAAAAAAAAAAGCCTGAGGATGTAGCTCAGTGGCAGAGCACCCTCAGGTGCAAACTCCAGTATGGCAAAAAGAAAAAAAAAAGATATTTCAGGAATGGAGATATAGCTTAGTGATAGAGCACTTGCCTAGTATGATCAAGGTCCTGGGTTCTATCTCAGCACCACAAAAAATTGCATAAATAAAAATAGAAACAATGTCTCTCCAAACTTCTTTTAAAAAAATTTTTTGTAGTTGCAGATGGACAACATGCTTTTATTTTGTTTGTTTATTTTTTTAATGTGGTGTGAAGGATCAAACCCAGTGCCTCACACATGCTAGGCAAGCGTTCTGCCACTGAGTTACAGTCCTTGCCCTCTCTAAACTTCTTATTCTGAATGTTGGCAATTAAAAAAGAAAGAGTGCTCTGTGGGTGTAGCTTAGCTTGCTCAAGATACTAGGCTCAACACTGTAGGAAAAAAATTGAATTAAGCATTTATGATTTAATACTGCCTGTTCTATATAAACTATGTTTCAGGATAGCCAAATAGCTCTAATTGGTGGAGACAACTTCTTATTTAAAGAAGAATTCCAGCTAATATGGAAGGATTATGGGGAAAAATCACCATTTTGTAATCCCCAATGAATTAAAGCAAGAATCATATATGGATGAATCAAAGATAATGGTTGATGGAGAATTTAGCAATGGAAGAAACAAGCTGCCACCATCTGAGCCCACTGATGAGTCTTAGCATCACTAAAAAATGACACAACTAGATGCCGGGTACTTCCTGATGTGATACAGTCTGAAGCACTCAGCATCAAGGAAGGGTTCTTCCTAAACAAGGAGACAACCAAGATGCTGAAGATGAATCTAATCAAACCTCCAGAGCTCACTTCCATTTAATGGGAAATTCAGGAGATAGAGGCCCATGCGAAATGTCACTGAAGAAGTAAGCAGATATGTCCAAAATGTGGGACATTCTAAAGGAAATATGACCCAGTCTCCTCAAGTAGTCAATGGCTTAAGGGGAGAGTGAAAAGGGTTTTAAAAAGACAATCATAGGGCTGAGGGTGTAGCTTGTAGGGGTAGAGGCCTAGTCTCTGCCTAGTATGTGTGTGACGTTCTGGGTTAATCCCCAGCACCACACACACACACACACACACACACACACACACACACACAAGACCAACTACTGGGCTGGGGATATAGCTCAGTTGGCAGAGTGCTTACCTTGCATGCACAAGGCCCAGGGTTCAATCCCCAGCACCACAAAAACAAAACAACCAAACCAAAACAAGACCAACTACTTACACAGAACATGTGGACTTCTTTCAGTTCAAGATTTGTAGAATTAACTATAAAAAGACATTTCAGACAGTTGGGAACATTTAATTGTGGACTGGGTATTTGTGATGTCAAGGAATCAGTGCTAATTTTGCTAGTTGTAAAAATGGCCCTGAAAAAAATGGCCCTGAGGTTATATAAGATAAAGTCTGTATTTCCTAGAGACACATGTTGACATATGGAATAAAGCAACTTCTTTAATTTTAAATGTTAGAAGAAAATTAAGGACAGAAAGAAAAGAGTAGAAGGGAAAAAAAGTGACAAAATTCATAATTGTTGAATTAAGTATACATGGGTTTCACAGAACAATGCTATCTTTGTGTATGTTTCAAACGTTTTCATAATAAAAGTTTTAAATGAAGTTCCTCTGGTGAGCCTGGTTTCTAATAACTCCCAGAGTGTCCTCCCCAACTCTCCTGAGATCCAGAACTTCCCCCATGGTTCCTTACACACAGATCTCAGCCCTCCCTTCCCAGTAGCAGAAGCATGCCCTGCCCTTCCCACGAGCAGAAGCATGTTCTAGATATGGATTGTGTTCACGGGCCACATGAACCATGACTTTAATCCCTCCAGTCTGCCACAGGCAATTAGGACTTTTCCCACCTATGCTTCACAGCTCTGAGGGGCCAGGACAACCTTAAATATTCCATAAATATTTTTGCTAGGCACTACAATAAACAAAGATAATCCAAAATAATATAATTTTGCTTTTGGTCTCTATTAGATGCTTCTGAGCAAAATACAATAATAATAGAAAATCGGTCTCTACCCTATGAAACAGAAAAAAAAATGAAAGGTCATTTTATTATATCCATTATCTTTATCCAGGACAACCTCCATATCCAAAGAAAAGACCACCAAGAAATTAAAAAGCCTGTCATGAGTTCAAGGAGCTGATGCTCAGCAATAGGATGGAGGGCACTCGATTCCCAATTCCCTCACTAACTGAGTAACCTTGGAGAAGTCAAGAATTTTTTAATATTAGTATTTCTGAATGAAAGCCTGGAAACAATAACCCCTTTTTACTCTCCAGTAGTTTGACAACTAGTGGTGAAGACACTTTGGAACTTGTAAGACATGAATCAGCTGTTTATTCTAAGAAAGTATGTCTCTGGATGTAATACCTGACCCTTCTACACTATACTCCCCAAGCATTAGCATTAACAAAACCAACATTTACTGTGCAGGTAGCTAGATTCACTTAATTTTCTCAGAAACCATGTGAGCATGGAATTAGAAAGATCTGGGTCCCAGATCCTTCTTTACCTCTTAGCATGGAACTCTGGAGACGTGAACTAACTTCTCCAACTCTGGGAGATAATAATAGTATCCACCTTATAGGTTGTTGGGATAATTAAATGAGATATTTCATCTCTAGCAGTTCAGGACATTTTTTTTCTTTCAGTGCTGGAATGGAACCCAGGGCTGTAAGCAGGCTAGGCAAGGGCTCTACCACTGATTCATATCCCCAATCTAAATACAACTTTTTTTTTTGGTACCAGGGTAGGAACTCAGGGGCATTCGACCATTGAGCCATATCCAGCCCTATTGTGTATTTTATTTAGAATCAGGGTCTCAGTGAGTTTCTCAGTACTTCGCTACATTGACGAAACTGGCTTTAAACTCAAATCCTCCTGCCTCAGCCTCCCAAGCTGCTGGGATTACATGTGTGTGCCATGGCACCCAGCAACCATGACTTCTTAAAACAGAGCTTAGGTACATAGTAACTGTTTGATAAATGTTAACAGTTAACATGGGCCAATACTTTCTAAAAATGTCATGGATTAATTTTTTTTTAATATTTGTTTTTAGTTGTAGATGGACACAATATCTTTTTTTTTTTTTTAATATTTTTTAGTTGTAGGTGGACACAATATCTTTATTGATTTATTTTTATGTGGTACTGAAGATCGAACCCAGTGCCTCACGCATGTGAGGCAAGCGCTCTACCACTGAGCCACAATCCAAGCCCCCACAATATCTTTATTTATTTATTTTTATGTGGTGCTGAGGATCGAACCCAATGCCTCACGCATATGAGGCAAGCGCTCTACCACTGAGCCACAATCCCAGCCCCTGGATTAATTTATTCATTAATTTATTCACAGAATATTTATGGAATATTTATTGCACAGCAATGACTGTTTTTAACTATTGGAAACACAGGTAAACAAAACAGATAAAAATCTGTAGGGAGGGGCTGGGATTGTGGCTCAGCGGTAGAGCGCTTGCCTCGCATGCGTGAGGCCCTGGGTTCGATCCTCAGCACCACATACAAAGCAATAAAATAAAGACATCAACAACCAAAAAAAAAAATATATATATATATATATATAAAAAAAAGATTAAAAAAAAATCTGTAGGGAGAAGAGATAGTAAATAAACAAGTAAAACATATAGTATTCCAGATGGTGTTGAGTACTATGGAGAAAAGGAAGCAAAGGAGAATAGAGAGTTAGAAGAAGAGCAGATAGATTACTGTGGTAGAGGTGGTCATGCTGCTGTTTTAAACAGCATGCAAGGATGGCTCTGATAAGGTGACATTTGAACAGAAAACTGGAAAAGGTGAGGAGGGAACTATGTGCATATTTTGGAGAAAAACCTTGCAGTTAACAGTGTGCACACTTTGGGAGGCTGAGACAAGAGAATTATGAGTTCAAAGCCAGCCTCAGCAATGGCAAGGTGCTAAGCAACTCAGTGAGACCCTGTCTCTACATAAAACACAAAATAGGGCTGGGGATGTGGCTCAGTGGTCGAGTGCCTCTGAGTTCAATCTTCAGTACCAAAAAAAAAAAAAAAAAAACAAACAAACCAACAGTGTGCAAAGGCTGGGTGGTAGCCTGTGTAGATGGTGTAGAAGGGAGAGTGGTAGAGGATGTCAGAGAAAAAGCAGAAGGCTGGAGGACCAAGGGCTTTTAGGTTATTATAAAGATTTCTGGAGGAGGAAAAGAGGAAGACTTTTTTATTTTTTTGGTGACTTGGGACTGAACCCAGGGCCTTGTAGATGCTAGGCAAGCATTCTACCAACTGAGCTATATCCCCAGCCTCAGAAAAAGAAGATTTTGGTTTTACCCTTAGTGAGAAGGGGAGCCATTGGAGGGTCTTGATGACATATATCAGACTGGAGGGAGGTTAAATAACTTTTCCAAGGTAGAACAGCTCCTAAATGGGAAAAAGTGCAACTTCAGCTTCAGGGCTGCACTTGCCTCTCCTTCACTGGCGACTGAACCCAGGGGCTCTCTACCACTGAGCTACATCCTCAGCCCTTTATATTATTTATTTTAAAATTTATATTTTATTTCATTAGCAGCATTGAGTATTGAACCCTGGGGCACTTTACCAATCCTAAGCTACATCCCCCAACCCTTCTTATTTTTTTTTAAATTTCGAGATGGTGTCTCCCTAAATTGCTGAGGCTGGCCTTGAATTGCTATCCTCCTGCCCCAGCTTCTCCCCTCCTCCTTCTTCTTTTAGTACCAGGGATTGAACACAGGGACACTTAAGCACTGAGCCACATTCCCAGCCCTTTCTATTTTTTTATTTTGAGACAGGGTCACACTGAGTTGTGTAGGGCCTAGCTAAATTACTGAGGCTTGGGCTGGGATTGTGGCTCAGTGGTAGAGTGCTTGCCTCGCATGCGTGAGGCACTGGGTTCGATCCTCAGCACCACAGAAAGATAAATAAATAAATAAACATATTGTGTCCATCTACAATTAAAAAAATATTTTAAATTACTGAGGCTTGTTTTTGTTTGTTTGTTTGTTTGTTTTTTGGTACTGAAGATTGAACTCAGGGGCACTTGACCACTGAGCCACATACCCAGCCCTATTTTGTGTTTTTATTTTTAGAGACAGGGTCTCAGTGAGTTACTTAGCACCTCACCATTGCTGAGGCTGACTTTGAACTCGCAATTCTCCTTCCAAAGTGCTGGGGTTACAGGTGTGTACCACCGCACCCGGTCTGCCTCAATCTCTTGAGTAGCTGGGATTAGAGGTGTGTACCACTGTACCTAGCTTGAAAATAATTTTAAGTTAATTGTGAAAATGGCCTAAACTTTACTGCAAACTTACTTTATTAAATGTTCAACTGAACAAAATATTAGGTATCTAACTGATATGTAATATAAGATATGCATTCATTAAGGTATTTTCTAGAAATAGGTTATCATTTTATTTTGAAAAATGCACTGTTATTTCAAATGATTAATGTTCAAGTCAAGCATAGTAGTGCAAGTCTATACCCTCAGCGACTAAAGAGGCTGAGACAAGGATGTCAAGTTCAAGCCTGAGCAATTTAGTAAGATCCTATCTCAAAATAAAATATAAAAAGTACTGGGGATGTAGCTCAGTGGTAAAGCACCCCTAGATTCAATCCCCAGTACAAAAAAAAAAAGCGGGGCTGGGGTTGTGGCGCAGTGGTAGCGTGCTCGCCTAGCACGCGTGAGACACTGGGTTCGATCCTCAGCACCACATAAGAATAAAATAAAGATATTCTGTCCACCTACAACTAAAAAATAAATAAATATTAAAAAAAAAAAAAAAAAAAGCAAAGCAAAGAAAGAGAAATTGTTTTCCAGGAACAGAGAAGTATGGTACATAATGAATGGCAGGAGACTACTGAAGATAAAGACTTCAAAATTTTTCCTCACTGGGCATGGTAGCACATGCCTGTAATCCCAGCACTTTGGGAGGCTGAGACAGGAGAATCACGAGTTCAAAGCCAGCCTCAGCAAGGGTGAGGTGCTAAGTAACTCAGTGAGACACTGTCTCTAAATAAAACACAAAATAGGGCTGGGGATGTGGCTCAGTGGTGAGTATCCCTGAGTTCAATCTCCGGTACCCCAAAAAACTAAATAAAATGTATCCTGTAATAAACATACTTCAAAAGTCATGCATGAAATTTGGTATTTTTGAAGAATATTTGATAGTGAATGAAGTGACTATCACTTATTACAGACACAATTTGCTGAGACAAATTATAAGATATAAAACCATAGATTTGGTTATAAATTCTGGGCACTGTGTGGAGTATCAGGATATTGCTGCAATTTTGACTTAGATTGTAGAAAAAGTGCTGGAGAAGGATCTGACAAAGATCTTTTGGGTGGGAGTAAGGTAGTTCTACAAATGCTTGATGTGGTAGAGAATCTACAATCACACCCCCCCCCCCAACAATCTATTTGCTGGTTATGATTTACTGGTCTATCTTTAAAATACCGGATTCCGGGGCTGAGGTTGTGGCTCAGTGGCAGAGTGCTTGCCTCGCATGTGTGAGGCACTGGGTTCGATCCTTAGCACCACATAAAAATAAATAAACAAAGACACTGTGTCCATGTATAACTAAAAGATATTAAAAAGATTTAAAAAAATAAAATAAAATAAAATACCGGATTACAGCTACAGGTATCTTAAGGGAAAACAGACTAAACAAATGTCTTCTGAAACCCACAACATTGATGAAAAAACAAGCAAGAAGGTTCTGTGATTATAGAGTCAATACAAATAATGAAATTCTCATTGTAAAATGGTTAATAATAAATGTGCCATTGTTGGAATGACCTATCATACAGTAGAACGACTTGGCAAAGTTCAGCTATGCAAGAAGGAAATAGTACAGCCAATGTACTTCAACCAAAGGTAGTGGGTACCTTTAACAATTTCAATGACAATATAGATAAACACTATTGGTTGGTTTCCAAATATTCCACTTCTATTAGAGGTTAAAAAATGGAATTGGCCTTTAGACACTCAATAATTGATATGCATTGTAAATGCATGAGTTATTCACAAATTTGGGAACAAAGGCAAGAAATATCTCATAAATCTGAATTTCATGAAACATCTGGGCAAGATGCAGTGGCCCCAGCCTGTAATCTCAGCAGCTTTGGAGGCTGAGGTAGGAGGACTGCAAGAGGCCAGCCTGGGCAATTTAGCAAGACCCTGTCTCAAAACAAAAACAAACAAACAAAAAATTGTAGAGGGCTGGGAATGTAGCTCAATGGTAGAGTGTCCTTGGTTCAATATCCCTACTAGTATGCAGGGAGGATATCTGCTTAGCATACTTAATGCAATGAGAAACCATCAGGAAGAAGATCCGGACCTACTACTGTCCAAGATATCAGATTTGACATGAGAAGTTAAATTATTCTCAAACAAGAACAAGAATGTCAAAACAAGCCATGTCATGGGAAACAGAAAACATATTGTCAAAGTGTAACTCTTTGTAGTGTTTTGCTCCTTCCCACCAAAACAATTTTTTTTGGTAGCATGTACCAGAGATTGAACCCAGGGGCACACTTAACTATATCCCCAGCCCTTTTTATTTTTGAGACAGGTTCTTGCTAAGTTGCTTAGGGTCTAAATTGTTGAGTCTGGCTTTGCCATCCTCTTGCCTCAGCCTCTGGAGTGGGCTGGGATTACAGGCATGCACTACTGGACCAGGCATTCCCACCAAAATTGAAAAGGTCATGAAAGTAACTTCTTTTTATACTGTGTAAGTATAAAAGGATATGGTATTTGCCCAATGTCCTATTTATAGGTTGGTTAATGTATGTAAAAGATACTATATAGGGCAATGACCTCTAAACAGGACAATATAGTACTTTCTTTTCTTTCTGTTTTTTTTTTTTTTTTTTTTTTTTTGGTACTGGGAATTGAACTCATGGGCACTCTACTACCAAGCTACTCTCCTATCCTCTTTTTTATTTTTTGAGACAGAGTCTTGCTAAATTGTCAAGGCTGGCCTTGAACTTGCAATCCTCCTGCCTCAGCTGTCCCAGTAGCTGAGATATCGGCATGCGCCAGCCGTATTTTCGTTCTTAGTAAGTTATATAACCTCTAGATTATGATTTCCAATCTATTTTAATGCACCTTTGTCAATTTCGTTGAAATATTCACAGAATTGCACATTTGGGACTTAATGGGTTAACCCTATGCTGTCACTGAACTTTAGCCTTCTTTATTTGGACACTGTTCTCCAATGACTTCATACAGAGAAACTGGGACGCTAAGAAGTTATGTGGCTTGCCTAAGGCCACACAGCTGGTAAGTGACAGTTTACCAGCTGGATTGGAACCTTGCTCTGTCTGAGGATGAGTTCAAGTTCCCTGCCCCACACCGCCTCCCTCAGGTGTCTGGACAACAACTGATTTCTTGTCTGGAGGTTACTACGCCGCGAGAAGAGGCAAAACCAGAAGCCGTCTTGGCTTAGGGCAGCCGAGTTAATTAGGAGGCGGCAGCTCCTGGATCTGAGGCACTGCAGACATCTTTCCCAGGCACTCTGCGCAGAGGAAAAGAGAGAAAATGGGTTTTAAAGTCGAGGTGACCCCTCAGGTATCTACAAATCGGAGCGAATGTCACCGGAGGGCAGCGGGCCAGGCCGGATCAGCAGCAGCAGAATCCACCTCCTTGGATCACCCGCTGCCGCACACCCGACCTCGGCAGTGCTGAGTCCGGGTGCCGGCAGGGAGGCGTGACAGGGCGGGACTTTCCGCGTCGCGCCCCCGTCACGTGACGAAACCATCATGGCGGCGCCCGGAGGCCTGCCCGGCTCCCGGAAGCAGGCTGTGAGGGGCGGGTGCGCTGCTGGAACCCGAGTGGAGCCCGAGCCAGAGTGGGGAGGGCGGCCCGGCGGCCTGGAGCCGGACGTGTCCGGAGTGTCCCCGCAGACCGGGACAGCAGGTGAGACCCGGGCCGGGCAAAGCGCGAGCAAGTGTGTCGGCGCTGGGCGGGGACTAGGGGGCGCAGGAAAGTGCCTGTGATCTGGAGGAGGGGGAATCCAAGATGCACGCGCGTGACCACGAAGCAATTCGAGAGGCTCGCGCGGGCGGGAGGGATGCATGGGACACATGTCGAGATACTAAGGGCAAAAACAGCCTTTTCAGCGAGAATGGGAGGTAACAAAAGGAACTGTCTAAGCTGTTGTGGAAGAGGGCAGCAGCCCCTTTAGAACTTGCGGGACCAGGATTACTGAAGGGATTCCCTCTTTGCTATGCCAGGCAAGGGTGGGGCGAATGCTCAGGCCTCTCCCTCCCCTCTTACCTCTCCCTACCCCATAGTGTCCTAGGAGACAGCTTTGGCGGGCCATTCCTCCCACCCACCCAACTGGTCCCTCCAGTCTGAGCTCTGGGGGTAGGGTGGAGTTGGCAGGGGGGTTGGGTGGAGCTACCCTCTGCTTAGACACCCAGCCCCTTGACTGTGCTACCCGGATGTGACTCTTACTCCCGCCCCCTTTCTCCCCAGGTCGTCCGGGGGCCCACAATGCTGGTGACTGCCTACCTGGCTTTTGTAGGCCTCTTGGCCTCTTGCCTGGGTTTGGAGCTGTCAAGATGCCGTGCTAAACCCCCTGGAAGGGCCTGCAGCAATCCCTCCTTCCTTCAGTTTCAACTGGACTTCTACCAGGTCTACTTCCTGGCCCTGGCAGCTGACTGGCTCCAGGCCCCCTACCTCTATAAACTCTACCAGCATTACCACTTCCTGGAGGGTCAAATTGCCATCCTCTATGTCTGTGGCCTTGCCTCCACAGTCCTCTTTGGCCTAGTGGCTTCCTCCCTTGTGGATTGGCTGGGCCGCAAGAAATCTTGTGTCCTCTTTTCCCTCACTTATTCTCTATGCTGCTTAACCAAACTTTCTCAGGACTACTTTGTGCTGCTGGTGGGCCGAGCACTTGGTGGATTGTCCACTGCCCTCCTTTTCTCGGCCTTTGAGGCCTGGTACATCCATGAGCACGTGGAGCGGCATGATTTCCCTGCGGAGTGGATCCCAGCTACCTTTGCCCGAGCTGCCTTCTGGAATCATGCACTGGCTGTAGTGGCAGGTGTGGCAGCTGAGGCTGTGGCTAGCTGGATGGGATTGGGGCCTGTAGCACCCTTTGTGGCCGCCATCCCTCTCCTGGCTCTAGCTGGGGTCTTGGCCCTTCGCAACTGGGGAGAGAACTATGACCGGCAGCGTGCCTTCTCAAGGACTTGTGCTGGAGGCCTGCGCTGCCTCCTGTCCGACCGTCGTGTGCTGCTTTTGGGCACCATACAAGCCCTATTTGAGAGTGTCATCTTTATCTTTGTCTTCCTCTGGACACCTGTTCTGGACCCACATGGGGCCCCACTGGGCATTGTCTTCTCCAGCTTCATGGCAGCTAGCCTGCTAGGTTCGTCCTTATACCGAATCGCTACCTCCAAGAGGTACCACCTTCAGCCCATGCACCTACTCTCCCTTGCTGTCCTCATCGTCGTCTTCTCTCTCTTCATGTTAACTTTCTCCACCAGCCCAGGCCAGGAGAATCCAGTGGAGTCTTTCATAGCCTTCCTACTTATTGAGTTGGCCTGTGGGCTGTACTTTCCCAGCATGAGCTTTCTGCGGAGAAAAGTCATCCCTGAGACAGAGCAGGCTGGTGTACTCAACTGGTTCCGGGTGCCCCTACACTTGCTTGCCTGTCTAGGGCTCCTTGTCCTCCATGACAGTGATCGAAAGACAGGCACTCGGAACATGTTCAGCATTTGCTCTGCTGTTATGGTGATGGCTCTACTGGCAGTGGTGGGACTCTTCACCGTGGTAAGGCATGATGCTGAACTTCGGGTACCCTCACCCACAGGGGAGCCCTATGCCCCTGAGCTCTAACCCTGTTTTAGGACAAAGGGTCTGGGATGGACTCTAAATCCCACCTCTCCAGGGTTGTACAGATTTCACTGTGACTCTGTCCTGCAACCCCTCCTGCCAGTGCTTTGTGTTGGGAACGACACCGGGGTGAGGGACTGGAAAGGTGCCAAAAGTTGACTCTGTTACTCCCTTTCCCCTTGCCATTCAAAAATAAACACCTTTAATGGATTATTGATTTGATTCACTCATCCTCACCTGTACCCACCTCATTTGTTTCTGGTGAGTGGGCAGCTGGAGGTTTTGAGATAAAGGTGGAATTACCAGCAAAAGGTCTGTATATCTAAATTCTTCAAGCCTACACCTCAAACTGAGAGCTGTTAAGACTGTTTTTCAGAAGAACTGGGTAGAAAGGACCTGAGGCTCTTATGTCTTCCACATTTCTCTGGGACAGGCACTCTCCCCAGTTGTCAAATAAAACCGTCCTTTGAATCTTGGATGAGACAATATCTTGAGCACATGGGGTAAATGCCCAGTATGCCAGGCCACTGACAAAAAGTCCAGGAG
The DNA here is from genome assembly GCA_004024805.1 of Geosciurus inauris. Classification (NCBI taxonomy): domain Eukaryota; kingdom Metazoa; phylum Chordata; class Mammalia; order Rodentia; family Sciuridae; genus Geosciurus; species Geosciurus inauris. The sequence continues at coordinate 4,137 of PVHX01013929.1, read as the reverse complement.
CTTAGTCTGCTGCTTTGACCACCCTTTAGTGTAAACCCAAAGCCATTCGGCAGGAGTAAGCTTGCAGCTCAGCGGGTGTATGCTGCCAGCCTCTGCCTCTGGCTATAAGTGTACCATTTGTTTAGCATCATCTGAGCCCATCAAGTTCTGTGTCCCCACATGAAAACCAAGTAAAGGACTGAGGGACTAGGACATCTTGTCTATACCTGACTTTTCCCCACCCAACTTGACTGAGGGTGAGGAAGCATCAGGGCAGGAAACAGTACCAGTGGGAACACCAGTTCTGTGGGTCCCTCCCTGCCTCACCTCTGATTATATCTGCCTTTCCTCCTCCCACCAAAACCTAGGCTTCTCAGGAGAAGCAAAGCCAGCTTTTAAAAGGGTGGGGATGGAAGGACAGTGGCTCAAGGGTGTGTCCTGGAATGTGTTTGAGATGGGCATTGGGACCCACCTGTTCTGAAAAGGAGTTGGGGACCTTTCTTGGGTTTCAGACTACTTCCTAGACAGGAAGATTTGAGATGTTCCAAACCCTGCAGGTCCCAACTTGTGTGGAGAGATAGCATCAGCTGGTGCTAGAGGAATGCAGGGTGGAAGTGTTCCTGTAGGGTGAGGCTGGGGGAGGAACGGATGGTGGTCTCAGGTCCAGAAAAATCACACGTTCCCCCATTCAAGCTACAGAGTTGGAGTTAAAATGGGTATCTCCCTCCTGCCATCATCGTGAGATTAAAGACAGTCTTGCAATAACTCCACTTCCTCTTTCTGCCCTGTTGAGCTAGACCTTGATATATTTTATAGTTATCTGTACTTTCCATCTCTGAAATCATACTATGATCTCTAAGGCAGATGGAAACTCTTATTTACTTTAGATGTGTGTGTGTCTATACATATATATATATATATGTATATGCTTTGCCCACAGCTGTGCTTAGTACATGTCTGGAGAGGAGCGAGGCTAGCTCATGCCTGGTTTTTCAAAAGCTACCCATGTGGGAAGTCTATTAGACTAGAATCTAGGGCCTAGTTAATGATTTGTTGTTTGGGATGATAATTATTTACTGTTGGAACTATGAAGGGGCCTCACATTCCTAAGTGATAAGGAAATAGGGGGAATAGGTGAGACAGAAAAATAAGATTCCTTTAGCTTTGTCCCTGCTAAGCTTGCTTCAAAGGGGCTGATGGCAGAGTGTGGAGGGGTCTTTCCTGTCAGACTCTTACATGCTAAGAGCTGGAAGACAGTGTAGGGATTGTCCATTCAGGCTTAAGCATATATTTTTTTTTTTTTGGTACTGGAGATTGAACTCGGGTACGCACCACTGAATCACATCCCCAGCCCTATTTTGGGTTTTATGTAGAGAGAGGGTCTCACTGAGTTGCTTAGTGCCTCGCCATTGCTGAGGCTGGCTTTGAACTCTCGATTCTCCTGTCTCAGCCTCCCTAAGTGCTGGATTACAGGCTTGCGCCACTGTGCCCGGCTAAGCATATATATATTTTTAAAATGTTTATTTTTTAGTTGTAGGTGACAGAATATCTTTATTTTTATGTGGTGCTGAGGATCGAACCCAGTGCCTTATACGTGCTAGGCCAGCACGCTACCACTGCGCCATAATCCCAGCCCCCCGGCTAAGCATATTTTTAAAAAAATTTTTTTAAGTTGTCCCTGGACCTTTATTTTTTATTTATTTATATGCGATGCTAAGAATTGAACCCAGTGCCTCACACATGCTGAGCTACAACCCTTAAGCATATTTTTTATTAAGCACCTACTATATGTCATGCATTGTATTGCTAGGTGCTGATGCTTCCCCATAGCCCCAAGAGGAAAATCCACTTAAGGAAGTGACTTGCTTAAGGGCATGTGGTAAACTGAGTGGCAACACAGACTGAAACTTGCCTCTTGCTGCCAGCCCAGTGCCCCATCTATGACACACGTTGCCTTTGTCCTGTGGGCTTTTACCTACCTGCCTTTAGCTTCTAGCCCTGCTCTCCCATCCCAAGCTCTGTCCCTGGAGATGAACAAAAGAGTGGGAGCATTGAACCTTGGCCAACTCATCCACTTACGGATATCTGTCCATATGATACACAAGGGATTGGTTCACCAGGTATGCACTACCCACAAATGTTGCACATGATGCTCCACCTGAGGCAGTATAGAGAAGTCATTAAGAGTGTGCACCCAGAGTTGGGGTGCTGCTCAGTGGCGTAGCACTTGCCTCGTGTGTTTGAGGCTCTGGGTTCTAGCTCCAGCACCAATGGCGGGGGGGTGAAGAATATAGATCCAGACCAAACTGCCTGGTTCAAATCCAGCTCTACTCCTCTGTGCCTCAGTTTCCTTATCTGTAAAATGGTGGAGTTTAAATGTATTACTATATTAAGTGCTTAGAACAGTACTTGACCAGGCATAGTAGCATGTACCTGTAGTCCAAGCTGCTCTGGTAGCAGAAGTGGGAGGGGAACTTGAGCCCGGAAATTCAAGTGCAGCCTGGGCAATTTAGTGAGACCCTGTCTCAAAAAAACAGTTTGATAATGGCCCACAGTATCAAGCACTACACAAGTGTTTTTTTGTTTTTTGTTTTTTATTTTTGGTACTGGAGATTGAACTGAGGGGCACTCGACCACCGAGCCACATCCCCAGGCCTATTTTGTGTTTTATGTAGAGACAGGGTCTCACTGAGTTGCTTAGTGAGTCGTCCTTGCTGAGGCTGGCTTTGAATTCGCGATTCTCCTGTCTCAGCCTCCCAAAGTGCTGGGATTACAGGCTTGTGCCACCGCGCCCAGCTCACAAGTAGTTTTACTTTTTCTTTTTTCTCTAGTGCTGAGGGTTGAATACAGGGCCTCATGCATGCTAAGCAAGTGCTCTAATCAAGCTATACTCCTAGCCCCAGTATTTGCCTTTACATTTTATTTATTTGTTCATTCTTTCATTCATTCATTTTTTTGGTACTGGGGATTGAACTTAGGGGTGCTTAACCACTGAGCCACATCCCAGCCCTTTTTATTTTTTATTTTATTTATTTATTTTGGTACCAGGGATTGAACTCAGGGTACTTGACTACTGAGCCACATCCCCAGCCCTATTTTGTGTTTTATTTAGAGACAGGGTCTCACTGAGTTGCTTAGTGCCTCACCATTGCTGAGGCTGGCTTTGAACTCGTGATTCTCCTGTCTCAGCCTCCCAAAGTGCTGGGATTACAGGTGTGTGCCACTGCACCCAGCTTTATTTTTTATTTTGAGACAGGAACTCGCTAAGTTGCTAAGGTTGGCCTCAAACTTGAGATCCTCCTGCCTTAGCCTCCTGGGTCACTGGGATCACAGGCATGCACCACCATGCCCTGCTATATTTTATTTTTTAACTTTTCCAATTCAGCTGAGTCTATCTGGATTGAGTGTGAGAATGAGTGGATGGGGCTTTAATGGGGTATAGAGCTTTCTAACTCATAACAGTGGTTGGGGGATTCCCAACAGTGTTTATCTTTGGTCCTGGCCCAATGCAAGTATCAGGCTGAGAGACCTTCTACTTTGGCTGTATGAGCAGCTGTATTGGGTGTCAGTATGTTCCACTTGAACTCATTTCCTCTTCCTCAAGTGGGAAGGTCAGTTTGGGGTCAGACTATCTTTCATTTTGAGGCTCATGATTTTCTGAATTCCCATCTAGCTAGACTGATTATTTGAACTATAGCTTTTAATTAGTCCTGAGGAAGGAAGAGAAACATCCCAAGAAACCAGGAGCCAATCAATGAACAGGAGATAGGGTGTTAGTCTCTTCCTGGAAATTCAGTCCCTGGTCTGGGAGGAGAGGAATAATTTCCAGCTAGTAATGTGCTGGATCTAGGATCCATTCCCAAATTCTCTCCCCCTAACCTCGGTCCTATTGTCCTCCCTATCTCTTTTATCCTTCCTTCCTCCCTTTCTGTTTCTTCTGGTACTCAAGAATGAACCCAAGCCGGGCGCGGTGGCTCACGCTTGTAATCCCAGCACTTAGGGAGGCTGAGACAGGAGGATCGCGAGTTCAAAGCCAGCCTCAGCAACGGCGAGGCACTAAGCAACTCAGTGAGACCCTGTCTCTACATAAAACACAAAATAGGGCTGGGGATGTGGCTCAGGGGTCGAGTGCCCCTGAGTTCAATCCCCAGTACCAAA
>PVHX01013928.1:0-52555 GCA_004024805.1 Geosciurus inauris | reverse complement strand
AGTCTGCAGGAGACTGGAGAATGGGAGATGCTTGCTTGACAGCAAAAGATACATGACGTTATGGTTTGATCTGCAACGTCCCCCAGAGCTCATGTGTTGCAAGGGTGGTCCCCAATGCAGCAAGGTGCAGAGTGGGGTGCTGAGGCAGTGATCACATCATGAGGACTCGGGCCTGATGAGTGGCTTAATCCACTTGATGGATGAATCCATTGACAACTGGATGGACTACTGGGAACTGGGAAGTAATTGAGGAAGTAGGTCACAGGGCACCTGCCCTGGAAGGCACTGTCTCATCCCTGGCCCCTTCCTCTTCCTCTCTCTTGCTTCCTGGCTGCCTTGAGTTGAGCAGCGAGGCTTCACCTCACCCTTCCCCCATGTCTCTGCTTGCAGTTGGCTGACCATGAACTGAATCCTCTGAAATCATCAGACAAACAAAATCTTTCCTCCTCTAAGTTCTTTGTGTCAAGTATTTTGGTCACAGCTACAAAAAATCTATTAATAATAATAATAATAATATCACCATAGGCTGAATACCTGCTATGTATCCTGTGTTGACATATTTGGGCTTTGGTGTCATAACCCTGCTGAGCCTGTTCTTCCTCATGGTCCTTAAGTGCATAGAGCAAACAACCAGCAGCTCAAATTCTGACTTCAGGCCCCAGTAATGCACCTTGCTTAGCTGCACACCTAATGCAACTGGGGTATTTTAGAAAAGTAGGGTGCCCAAGCCTTACTCTAGGAGCCATGTTTCAAATCCCATGCTTTTCCTTTCTGTGCCAAGCAGTGAGTCTGGGAGCTGGCTTGTGCTTCTCCTTCCTTGATATCCTGGAACTTTTCCTCCAAGACAGAAGACTGGATGGGTTTCAGCTCTACAGCCATAGGAAGGTGGGCATGGGTGGGGCCAGGGACCGCCAGGTCCTGCATTCAGAGCCGGGTGCCTCCCATTACAGTTGGGCCATTGGCCACGAGGGCACCATCACCTAACATCTGCTTGGAAAGAGTAGGGAAATTTGTCCTGGAGACCAGAGCCTTCCTCAGGATCTGAGAATCCCATCACCTGGTCCACCCTGTCCTGGCAGGACTCCTACCAGCATCATGGAGCAATGGTGCAGCAGCTTAACCAAGAGGCTTCTGCTTCCTGAAATGGCCCTTCAGTGCCCTCTACTGAGGAAGCCCACATCATGCACAGTGTAAATGGGAAATGGCTTAAAAGTCAGGCTAGTGTGCAGGAGCAAACACTCAAGAAAAACAATAATTGAGATGAGAGCCAAAATTAATGAACCTTCGAATAAAAAAATAACAGCACAAAGGATCAATGAAACAGAGTGGTTTCTCAGAGAGGACAAACAAGATTGATAAGCCCCTATGCAAACATAACCAAGAGAAAAGCCATGTTTACAATATTAGAGATAAAATTAGAGATATCATAGAAATCCAGCCAATCATTAGGAACCACTTTTAAACTTGTACTCCAACACAGTGGAAAACCTACAAGAAATGGATACATTTCTAGATAAACATGATCTGCCAAAACGGAATCAAGAGGAAAAAGAAAACCTAAACAGGCCAATAACTTGTAATGAGATAGAGGCAGTGATAGAGAGCCTTCCAACAAGTAAAAACCCAGGTCTGGGTGCACTCCCAGCCAAGTTCTACCAAAAACCATCAAAGAAGAACTAGTGCCAAATCTCTTTAAATTTCTTCATGAAATAGAAAAGAATGGAACACATTCCAAATTTATGAAGGCAGTACTGCACACACACCAAAACCAGGTAAGGACACACCAAGGAAAAATCTCTACACCAGCGTCCCTGAGGAACACATATGCACAAATATGGGGTGTATGTTTTCTTTAGTATGCAGATGATAGAGAAGGGGAAGAAAACCAAAGATGGGAGGACCTCATGGAAATCAAAGAAAGATCAATAGCAAAAAGGGACAAGGGGTGGGAAGGGCTGGGGTGCTGTGGAGTGATATTGATCAAATTGTATTGTTATGTTGCACAGAAGAAGGTGAACAACAAATCCCACCATTTTGTACAACTACACTACACCAGTAAAACTATGGGGAAAAAGATAAGGATTTCCAGGCAATCTCATTTTGATGCTAACCACAAACTTGGGAATGAGACAGATGTGTAAAACTGACAGGTATCAGAATTCACAATGAACTCCTGTTGTGGGGGTGTCAGCACACCCCTCTAAGATGACAGGATGGCCACAGGTATTTTTTGATGAAACCCGAGGAGGCACAAAGAGGAACAGCATAGCTAGTCTTTACTCGATGGCTGCCTTCTGGGGCAGGCTACATGGCTCTCTGTAAATTATGTGTCCTGGCAGAAATGGGAGGCTAAATAACAACTCAAGAATCTCCAGGTGATGACCCAATGGAGACATGCTCTATGGCACTGCATTCCCCCCACTCCTTTGTTAGTAATTATGAATGTTTTATTTTTTCCTCATGAAAATTATACAACAGGTGCAGAATGAACACCTTACTGTATTCTGATGTGACTGAGGAGCAAGGACAGGTATTTAAAAGACCAGGTTATGTGGTCTGTTGTACAACAAGTCACCACTGTTATAAAACTTGTAGTCTCTTTCTGCTTTGGGCAGGATGCTTGCGAGTCACGGTTTGCACAGGTGGGTCTAGGAGGCTCTTCTTAGTTCTTTCTCATCAATGGCTTTATGGACTTTGAGATTGTGCTTATGCTTTTCAGGTATTTGGTCCTTCCATTCACTCACAGCCTTTGAAGGGACTGAGGTAACCAGTCATTAAGGATGCAGCATCTTTCTGATTAACACAAGCAGTTCATTTCATTGAAGAGTAAGAGTGGTGTATTGTAGAAATGTTTTATCATATGTGTTTTGTGTCACTGACTTTGCTAAAAGAACATGCTTAGGGTTCTAATTCTCATGAGGATTTTCTACTTTGTCCTCCACATTGACATTTTGCCAGTTTATTCGCCACTGTTTGTATCCTCTGGTAGTTTCAGGGTTGTTTTAATGTCTGCTAATGAGAGACCTATTTATCTTAAGAGGTAGCATTTCCTTACTATTCCAAACCTCCCACTCTCTTTTTCTTCCTTTCATTTGTTTATCCTCTTTAGTGTTTTAGGTGAGCTGTGTTGGGGCTCACTGATTCTTTCCTCTGGGTGGTCAATTCTGCGTTGAGTCTTGGTATGTTTGGGAGCTTGTTCACTGTAATTTTCAGCAACAGGATTCCTGTATGATTTTGGAAACTTGGAATCTCTTGGCTCACCTTCTCTGGCAGGTTTCTGCATTGCTTCTCTGTGTTTTTGCAGAGTCTGATCAGTTCATTTCTAATGGCTCTTTTGAATACTTGGTCTCACAGATTCTCTCCTGGCCACTGCCCAGTCTATGCGGGAGCCCATGCATGGAACGCCCTCTCATGGTAGTAGGATTTTGACATCTAGCCTTCATGTTCATATTCTTGCTAGAATTTCCACTGTCCTCTTCCCATCCCTCATCAGTTCTTGTATGCTCTCTGCTTTCTCTTTGGACCCAGGTACATACTGCTCATGGTGGTTTCAAAGTTCTAGCCTTACCATTGCAATACCTCTGCCACAGTGGAACCTGGCTGTCTCCTCACACAGCACGTTCTGTCTGTTGGTATCACATGTCCCCTCCTTGTCTATTAGACCCCTAGCATATTAACCATAGTTGTTTCTCTTTCCCAGTTGGGCAAGCCTCTCATCACTGTGTGTCTCAGGACAGTTCTGGTGGTGGCTCTGTCTCTTCAAATGATGCTTTTATTTAGTGCACCTTTCACATTTAGTCCTGATGTAGACATGACGTACCGGAAAAAAATACTGAGGCCATTAGGACTCAAGAGTTACTTTTCAGACTTTTCTGGCTGAGAGTGGTGGTGTGATACTGTGTTGTATTTATTTTTGAAGGGCTTCTGATTTCAGTTTTCACTGAGATTTCTTCATAAGTTCTGAGACTGGTGATTCCTTCTGCTGAAACCTCCTGTTAGTATATGGAGCTCCTAGAGATACAGGGTGAGGTGCGGAGGGAGAGAAGCCTTCTTTCATCCTGAGACCACTGAGTGAGTGAGCCTGAGACCCTGGGCTGTGACTTCAAGTCCTCTCATTCCTCCTCTTCATATGTGACTGGAAGTGCAGAGGAAACGGGAATAGATAGTCCCTTCTCCCTGGTAAAGGGCCAGAAGGGGCTAGATTTGGAGCCTTCCCTTTCCCCAGGCCAGGGAGACTCTGTTGGAACCCACACTGATTCATCTTTGCTTAGATGGTTTCTCCTGAGGTCAGATGTTCTTTTCATGAAAAGGACAGTGGAGCCAGGTGGACATAGAGGCCAATGGCTCAGTTTCCTCTCTCCCTACGAAAACCATGAGAAACGCTTTCTCTGCTCTTCATCCTAGAAGCAAATTCAAGAAAGTGGGAGGAGCTCCAGGAGACTCATCTTCCCTTGGGGCCTTTCAGTTATGCAGCATGACCACCCTGAAGCTCCAGGCATTCGCCAATGACAGTGTCAACTTCCCTACCAGGCTACTGTCTCCAGCAGAGCCATTGCTCACTTAAGCTGATGGTATGAATTTTCAGTGACCCAATTTCAGAAGCAGTGGTTGGCCTATGGACCTCAATCCAGTGATGGGGCTGGGAGCTGCAGTCATTCCCAGTATGGTCTTCCTTTGGAGGGATGTGAGGATGAGCGTGGTGACCACAGAGCTCCACAGGCATTGGTCCACAAATTGAAAGCATCTGAATTGTACTTTAGCACTAAAATCTGATTAAGTTTTCTTGTTAACAGAGAAAACAGTCTACACCCATCCCTATACCTGAAAGGTGAGAGATATACTCAGGGGGCACTCCTCATTTGTCAAAGGATGATGCCACCTATCCCTCAAGAATATGCTACATCCTTGAATTAATGTTTGCCTAGGTTAAAAATAAAAGTGAGTTTTCTTTTCTTGTTCTTCCTGGCCCAATGTTTTCTTTTCTTGTTCTGATGTCAGGCCTGCCCTCTGTGGGAGAGCTGTTCATGTGATTGGCCCAAGACTCACAAACAGCAAAAAGGATAAAAAAGAAAAGGCCACCTCAGAAAAGGCAAAGTGTGTGCAGTGGGGCCCCCTGGTGGATGTGACAGAGGATGCAGCCCCCACAAGGCCAAGGTCCTAGCCAGGAACTCAGGGAAAATCTCAAATCTGGAAAAGGGAAATCATTTGGCAAGTGTTGTAATTTGAATATGTGTACTCCCGCCACAGGTCCCCATGCTACAGAAGCCGCAGGGTTTCTAACCCCTGGCAAGGTGGATGGGAGGCAGCAGCCTGGGCCACAGGAAAACTCAGGAAATACCACCTGCCCCAAGAGAACAGAGCTGTTCCTGCAGGTGGATCCCCTGCCCAGGTAGAGCCCCTCAGGGCCAGACCAGCAAGATTAGAGGGAAAAGTAATGGGCAGATTTGAGGTGCCAATGGCCCAGGTGATAGGAATGACCAGAGTTTCAATTCACCTGCAGGGCACACAGATGAATGGCAGAATGGCTCCATTCTCCTGCTTGGGGGATGGAATGAGCAGCCTGATGTGGCCCAGAGTCCCCTTATGAACTTTGTTCCTTGTGATCTTTTGTAAAATTAAACCCATTTTGTATTCAGAGAAATTGTTCACTTTTTGACCTGGCCCCTAGATCTGGAATCAAACAAAGAAATCTGAGTTTTCCGGGTTCCTTCCCAGGGCTCCTCCCTGCTCCACCATGCTTGCCTCTCTGAAGAGCCTGATAAAAGGCAGAGAGACAAGAGCTGAGCCTGTGACCCTGCAGCCTGGGGGAGGGGAAATAAAACCTCACTACAGCTCTTTTGCTTCCCCAATTAAAAACTCACTAAATAAAGGTATCTTTGTGCAGTGATCTTAAACTGCGGACCTTTGGTGGGTGAGGTGAAAGTGTTAACCATTATGCCAAAGGCTTTTGCTAAAAACCTCAGTCTCCTTAACCCTAGGTTAATAAGCTGCAAGTCACTGTCTCCCCAACAGGCTTCACCACAAGAACTTACAGGTTGTCTTCCATTCTCTAAATAACAAATCCGTCTATCCAGAGTTAAATGAAAATTTCTAAAATTAATAAAAGATGTTCTAATTGTGCTTTTAATGGATTATTTTTTTCTCTTTTAGGGATGATCCTAATGGTAGGTCTGGCAATTATTAGGACAAGAAGCCAGCAATCTGAAATACTTTATTTTAGTGTCTTCATTATTGTCAGATTTCAAACCTGGCTTATCCATCAAAGTGAGCCTGCTTTATATTTAAATTATAAAAAAGATTAATTACCTATATCTTAAATTCCTAAACAGGTTAAATCAGAGTTTTCAGAAGTACTGGTACCACTATTTACAACCTTTGGAGTTGGCGTTAGTCTTGTCCTCTCATCCCCCCTCCCCCAGTAGTAACTAAAACCAATCTTGGTTGTCAGACTCGAATGACAAAGTCTGATACGGTGATCTTGTAACCATTAACTAAATTACTCCTAGTCTTTCCTTTATGTAGGACATAACCCGATTGAGGATGCATGGTCCAAATGTGAGCATTAATCATAAGATTAGCAACGGCCCCACAATTGTGGATATTAGAGTAGTTAGCCAGGGAGAGGCATTAAATAAGCCCTGAAACCATCCTTGATTTTGTTCTCTCTCTCATTTTCATTCATTGCAAACCCTGCTGGGAAGAATGCCAAGGTATCTTACTGGTGGTTCTATTACAAACAATGCCACAATGTATATACTTGACTTACATAGAAATTTACAGAAATGGGACAACTAATTAAAATGTAGGTGGGCCTGGTGGCACATACCTGTAATCCCAGTAGCTCAGGAGGTTGAGGCAGGAGCATCCCAACTTCAATGCCAGCCTCAGCAAAGTGAGACTCTAAGCAACTCAGTGAGACTCTGTCTCTAAATAAAATACAAAATAGGGCTGGGGATGTGGTTCAGTGGATGAGTGCCCCCGAGTTCAATCCCTGGTACTAAAGGAGGGGGAAGAGGTTTTGTTCAATTCCTATTCCTAATGCCAAAGTACACAGGGAATTCATCTTTCTTTCTATAATTCCATCTAGGCCCCTTATTAATTAGGAACAATGATGAGAAATGCCAAAAACAGAGATAGTCATAGTAATTTTTTATTATTTTTTGTGTTTAATAAATAATGCAAGTTGCTTGCATTTGTTGAGATCTTTAATAAGACTGTCATTCTGCTAACCTTTTGAGGTTTAGCCCTTCAATAGTTCTAAGGAGAATGTACTACTAATATCCCCATTTTACAGATGAGGAAACTGAGGACCAGAGACTTAAGTCATTTGCACCACAGCATGCAGATCTTAAATGGTAAGGCTAGGATTCAAACTCAAGCTGCCCAGCTCCAGAACCCACGCTCTTAACTGTTAAGTTAAGCTGCTTTCCTCCTAATAACACTTTAGTCCAGTTCCCAAAGAAGGCCAGGACCCTTTCATGATATATCATGGTAGGCTAGCACAGCAAAGTGTCAAGGACTCCTCTTTGCCTTATTCAAAGAGCTAAGTGATCACCTCTCATTTAGTTAGGTCTCATCTGAAGACCTCTGCAGATTCTTTTAGGGATAAAAAGAGCTATGGTATTTTTTATGCCCAATTCTCCTGCAAAAGGGCTCTTTCCCCAGGCCCTGATTCATCAAAAAATAGCAGCAATTTCGGTAAAAATGCCCCCAGAGTCAATGTCTCAGAGGCTAACAGAGTTAGAGGAAAGCATCTCAGACCACAACCCCATGTGTGGGTTGTCACAGATGTGGAAAGCTCTTTGCTCCACTCACCCCCTTGCAGAGAGGTGAGCATGGACTATGAGAGCTGGCAGCAGAAGCCTCAGCCTGGGAAAACACTGGGCAACGTGCCTGCTGACCTGCTGTGACTTCTTTAGATGATTCAGCTACTGACACACAATGTGGTCCTTGCTGGCCACCAGGTGAGTGGCCCTCATGCTAGCAGGATGAGGCTAGCAGGATGGCCCTCATTCCTCAGCCTTAAATGTAACACAAAACTCCCCAAATTATAAGACTTTAAAATATACCCTGCCTCTATGGACATAGCCCAAATCAAAGCAGTGTGAGCAGGTGACTTACTTGGCTTGTCGTCAGCTGGGTGACTATATCTGGGTGCTGTGCAGATATGGGGTGGGGCCTCCATTCACCTCCCACACACTCATGGTTGGTTCAGCTTGGAGTTGTCACATGTGTCGAGGACCAGGGATTTTTTTTTTTCACCTGCATGAAGCTCATTAACTCAGGAGGACATCCGCCACTAGACCAAAACTGTCCAAGGGAACTTCTATAATGATGTAATCCAATATGGCAGCCATCAGCCACACATGGCTATTGAAACTTGAAATATGGCTAGGATAACTGAGGAATTAAGATTTTAATTATATTTAATTTTAATTCATTTAAATTTAAATAGCCATAGGTGGTTGGCAGTTGCCATATTGAACAACACAGATCGAGACTCTGGTTCCAAATGGCCAAGCCAGACTTCATCCCACTGCCTCCCTCTTGAAATCAGTTAGGATGCCAAAAATATGGCTGAGTTGGAAACATTCTTGAGACTGAGTTTATATACAGAGACACTTGCACTTGACTTAGTCTGGTCCACCTGAAAAATGAGAAAGGTCCCTTTCTTAGTTGTAATGGCAAAGGAGCTCAAAAAGCCACGGTGTCTCATGAGTGGTTTTTCCACCATCACATGGTCAACAGCCCATGTGGGAGGTGGAGGAACCATCCAGATCACCTTGACCAAATATATTTTCTCACAGGTAAAAACACTGAAGTCAAAGATCACACAGCAGGAGCATGACAGGCTTGGATCTTGAACACAGGACCCTAGGATGCTCATTCAGAGCTGTGTCCTGGCATCTGGGTTAAGATTGAGAATGCAGCCCTGTTCAGGTGGGTGTCTCTCAGACCCTAAGAATCACACTATCTATTTTAATGGACTTAACTCATAAGACAACCACTGGTTCCAGAGCAGAGGTTCCCCCTGCAACTTAGGTGAAGCTACAGGATGCTATTGACCAAAAGACCATCTCAAAGAGTCCCTGTCCCTCCCCTTGCCTCAGTTTCCTCACTTGTTTTTTCATACTGGGGATTGAACTCAGGGTCACTCAACCACTGAGCCACATCCATAGCCCTATTTTGTATTTTATTTACAGACAGGTTCTCACTGAGTTGCTTAGTGCCTCATTTTTGCAGAGGCTGACTTTGAACTTGCAATCCTCCTGCCTCAGCCACCTGAGCTGCTGGGATTATAAGCATGTACCACTGCACCTGGCTCAATTTCCTCATCTCTAAAATGGAGTGGATACTACCTCATGGTTCCTCTAAAGAGTAAATAGGTCACATATAATAATGGCTCTGCATATGGCAATGATTTATCATCTTTGTACCTCCTGGCCCTCTCTGATCCTCAACCCACTGCCTTCAAGCAAGGACCAGCCCTACCACAGCTTTGGCACTGACCCAACCCCTTCCTTCATCTCTGCCCCACCAATGCTATACACCTGGCATCTCCCCGAGCATGGAGGTACCTGGCAGATTGAAGTTTTCTACTGCCTTGTGCACTGTGGGGAAGGGTGGAGAAGAGAAGCCCATGTGGCACTGGGAGGGAGCGGGTACTGGTGAGGATAGGGTGGAGGATATCATGGATGAGGGGTTGCTCCTGGAGTCTGGCTGGTAAGGGGCAGGGATGTGGTCCTGCAGACAGAAAAGAGGGCAGGGGTCAGGACCAGGCAGGGAAGCAGAGACAGAGCAGAAAGAGTGAGCTGAGCAGGAAGGAGCCCCCATCCAGCTTCCTCAGCAACTCCCACTCTTTCTGCCGTCTCCAAGTCCTTCCAGTGTCCCAGCTGCTTCATCAGCTCCGCCAGTTTTCATGGGCTGTGGAAGGAATGACATCAGGAATCAAACTCCTATGCACTGCTTGAACCCCGAGTGAAAGGTTATCACATGATGAAAACCACACTGGTGACAGCCACGTGCCCTGTGCCTCTTTGATTTTGGAAAGGCCTGTGTAGAGGTGCCAGAGTACACTCCTCATCCTAACACCTCTCCTCCTGAGTGTTTATTCAAGAATCAACAGCCCGACAGCTACAGAGAGCATGAGACAGAGCCTCCAGCATCTCGGCTGGAATCTGCACTACCTCTCCTTGCCATCCTAGCTCCACAGCAAGGATGAAGACAGAATCCAAGTGTGCATCCTCAGATGGCCTTTGTGGGTAGATTAAGAGAACAGTGTAGTGAATAGAACAGTGTCCCCATCCCCCAAAGACAGGTCACTCAGACATTCAGAATCCAATCTTATTAGGAAAAAGGGTCTTTGCAGATGTAACTAAGGTAAGGATTTCCAGAAGAGACCATCCTGGATGAGATCCAATGACAAAGACCCTTATAAGAGACAGGAAAGGAGAGACACAGAGGGCAAAGCCAGGTGAAGACAGAGGTAGAAACTGGAGGAAGGCAACCATAGTCAAGGATTGCTGGAGCCATCAGAGAGGCCACAGAGGCTCCAGAAGGCACCTCTGATGACATTTTCCATTGCTCAGTGGTGTTCTATGACTTAGATGGACCACTGTTTTAGAATTACCCACTAAGTTGCTTCCTGTTATTGGCTATTGTAGACAAAATTGCTATGAACATTTATGCACAGATTTAATGAGTACACATGCTTTTATTTGACTGGAATAACTGCCCAGAAATGCCATTTCTGGATAATATGGTAATAACACCATGAGTTTTTAAAGAAAATGTAAAAATTTTTCCCCAGAGTGGCTGCACCACTTTGCACCCACAGGCCCTGAGTCACTGATTTTCTCAGTATTCTAACCAGGGTTTAATTTTGTCACCATTTTTTTTATTCTGATAAAAGTGCAGTGGTATCTCATTATGCATTTAATGGCTAATGATGCTGAATGTCTTTTTTTAAATTTTTTTTTTACTTGTTGATGGATCTTTATTTTATTCATTTATTTTTTGTATGTGGTGCTGAGGATCGAGCCCAGTGCCTCACGCATGCTAGGCAAGCGCTCTACCACTGAGCTACAGCCCCAGCCCTGTACTGAATGTCTTTTCATGTGTTTATCTGCCATTTGTATATTCTTTTTGATGTTGATTACTGTAGCTATATAAAAAGTTTGAAACTGAGTAGAATTTTTTTTCATTTTATTCTCTTTTTGAAAGTGGATTTTTTTCCTATTCTAGTTCCTTTGGCTTGTCATATAACTTTTAGATAGTTTTGTATTTATCTACAACAAATCTTGCTGGGTCTTAATAGGAATTGTACTAAACCTATGTAGCAATTTTGAGGAGCATTGACTTCTTGATTATGTTGAATCCTATAATCCATGAACATGGTAGATATTTTAATTTCCTATGGCTAGTGTAAGAAAGTACAATCAAAAATAGCTTTAAAAAAACATGAATTTATTCTCTCACACTTCTAGAGGCCCAAATCTGAAACCAAGGTCCTATCAAGGTTGAGTCTCAATTTCTCCCTGAGACTTTAGGTAGAATCCTTCCTTGCCTTCTCCTGGCCTCTGGGGGTTGCCTACAGTCCTTGGCTTGTAGTTACAACACTCCAGTCTCTACCTCTGTTGTCACATGGTGCTTTCCCTGTAAATTTCTGTTGGTCTTTTCCTTTTCTAATAGACATGAAAGTCATATTGGGTTAAGAACCACCAGTATGACCTCATCTGAATTTGACTACATCTGCAAAGACCCTTTCCAAATAGGGTCACATTCACTGATCCAGGGGGTCAGGACTGTATCTTATCTTTGTAGGAAACAAAGTCCAATTCACAAAAGCATATCCCTCCATTTCTAGAGGTCTTTGCTTCCTTTCACTAGTAGTTGCAGGCTTTAGCATACAAGTTCTGTGTATATTTTATTAAATTTATATCTATTTCCATTTCATTGAGCGATTATAATGATATATTTTAAATTTAGGTTTTTATATGTTAATTGCAAGCAGACTGAAATACGACTAATTTCTCTATATTGACCTTGTGTTCTGCT
Organism: Geosciurus inauris; assembly: GCA_004024805.1. Classification (NCBI taxonomy): domain Eukaryota; kingdom Metazoa; phylum Chordata; class Mammalia; order Rodentia; family Sciuridae; genus Geosciurus; species Geosciurus inauris. The sequence continues at coordinate 40,498 of PVHX01013928.1, read as the reverse complement.
ACATTGTTGAGCTGGCAATTCACTCTATTAGTTCTAGGAGGGTTTTCATTTTATTTTGCTTTTTGTATATGCTTTGATATTTTCTCTTTTTTTAATATTTTTTAGTTGTAGGTGGACACAATATCTTTATTGATTTATTTTTATGTGGTGCTGAGGATCGAACCCAGTGCCTCACGCATGCGAGGCAAGCGCTCTACCACTGAGCCACAATCCCAGCCCTGCTTTGAGATTTTCTACATAGACAATGATGTTATCTGCAGATAAGGACAGTGTTATTTTTCTCTTTCCAATTTATATGCCTTTTTAAAAATTTTCTTTTCTTGTCTTCTTGCAATGGCTAGAACTTCCAGCACTAAGTCTAATGAGAGTGGTGAGAGTGGACATTATCTACATTTGGGCATTCCTCAGATTCTTGAGCCTGTAAGTTTATGTCTTGAGCAGGCTGACATCCATGCTAGTTTCTTCAAGTCCCACTCTGGGACTTGAAACCAAAAGAAGTTTCAGGGAATTCATCCTGAACCTCTAACTGCTGCCTTATTATGTATTTATATATAATATCTAGGGCATTTCACTGTATTTAGTGGGACAAATAGAGAAAAGTAGTCTAGTCCATCTTCCCCAAAACTGAAGTCTTTTTAATCTGTTAGTTCTTTTAATTATGGCAACAAATTTGCAAGTTGGGTGTTATCTCTGGAGGGAAAAATTAGGACTCTGAAAGTGAAGGCTTGGCTCTGATTGTGTAGTGAGAAAAAGGCATGCCTTCTCTCTGTACAGCTAGCTTTCCCAGGCTACAAAACTTTCCCTGTGATAACGGCTCCTGCAATAAGATCTCTGACCCAGTGGAGGAGAAAAACATTTGAGAAGGCAGGGGACATCTGACCACTTAGACATAGGGTTACTGTCCCAGGTCATGTTCTAGCTCATTCTAGCCACCTCCCAGACAAGGCTGCCTTGGAGGTAACTCTGATCTGATGTCAGCAGAAAGACAGCCTTCTGGCTCTACTTATAAAGGTAATTACATTTTCATGACCACAGACATGTAAGTGGAATAACATGTGAATGACAGGTGGGGCTAAGGTTTCTGTAGTTGGGCTATGATCTGAAGAAATACTCTCATAGCCCACTGGCGCATGTGATGTACTTCAAGGAATTCAGAGGCTGGTGATGTCATATGAGAGAGAGGGAAGAAGCAGAATGGCTCATCTGGCCCCTTCCGGAGCCTCTGCTCTTTGAACTTCCACTCATGGACTGACAGATTTTAAAAAGTTTCCACAGATGATCTGCAAAGATGATCATTATGTAAGTTACAAAAATCATAAAGATTTGTGCTAAAAATTGGTGTCCCATGCACAGGGACTGGAGTACAGATCTTGCTTAAATGAAGGTGCAAGTTTCAGATGAAAATGTTGGACCACAATTCACATATTCAGGCTAGACCTGGGCTGATATCACCTTCTCCTGTCTTATGGTCACCCCTGAATGTCCACTTCAGTCACATCAAATGGTCCATGGTTCCCAACATAAACCAGGCCCTTCCAATATATTCATGGCATAGAAAATGCTGTCATCTCTACTTGGAACATCCATCCAACCCTCTTGTATTATGTCTGGAAGATGTCTATTCCTTCTTCAAAATGCAGTTCAGATCTCTTCTCCCTTGAGAAGCTGATCTGGCCTCCCCACTCCACTACATAAGTTACATTGTCCCCACCAGCCATGCACAATGCCCTGACTTCCACTGTTGCTTCTACATGGTCACTTCTCAGCTTGTCTGTCTCTTCAGCTAGACTAGGAGCTTATTGAGGACAGAGACCATATTATATTCATCTTTGTTCTCAGCACTTAGTAAAGTGCCAGACACATGGTGGCCCCTCAATAAATGCATGCTGGTAAAGGAAAAAAGGAAGAATGATATAAAGGGGAAAAGGTTGGAGGGGTAGAGAGAAGAAGAAAGAGAGGGAAGAGGGAGGTCCCACTAAACTGTGCATTTCATTCATCTTGGAATCTGCAGAATTTAGCACAGGAAAAAAAAAACATTAGGGGTGGCTGATAAATGATATATGAATGAACAAACGAATGAATGAATGAATGAACCAATCAATCAGTCAAGGGCAAGATAGTGGAAGAGCTATCTTTATGGAGGAAGGAATCATCTCTACCTTCTGAGGACAGGAATCAGGCTTTGATCATGTCTATAGCTCAGGGATGACGGGAATAAACAGACTTGTCAATAGCGTGGTGCTCACTTTCCCTGGCAGAATTGCTTCAATAGGAGGAGGAATTCCTTCTGCAGTTCATACCCAGGTCTCTGTCCCAGTGGGACCAGCAGCAGGAGGTTATGTTCCATCAGAGGGAAACTTGAACTCTACCAGGTCATGCAGGGAAAGGCAGATGGCATGATCCCTCTTTCTACACACAGGTAAAAGATGAAAACATCCCTGAGATAGCCATCCAGACTATCCCCTTCATGGGTGGGTACACTAAGATATAGAAAGAGGGAATGACTTTCTGGAGTCACACAGCTAGTGACCCAGGTCCCAACTCACAGCCCTGAGGCAGACACACAAGGTTGTACCAAGTAGCAAGAAACTCACATCTGATCTGGGAATCAACTAGAAGGATGTTCAGTCATCTCCCAGGTTCCCACTTTACCCTGAGGAGCACTGATTGGGATATGGTGAGATGTAACTGCTCTCCCAAGGACATTTCCTAAGGACACTGTCCTCATCCTTTCACCTCATGGTCTTGACTGAATGGGTGTCCTGAAAACAGATATATTTGTCTTGTGACCTCTAATACCCACTCCTAACACAGGACCACAGTGGCAGCTGGTCAATATGGAATGAGATGATGACTTGGGTCAATAATAAAAGTAGCAGAAAGTACTAGGAGTAAAGATTGAGGAGAGGTGAGATTGGGAACACAGATTCCTAATACCAGAGAACCAAAAGCTGAAGGTCTAAGGAGCAGCAATGATCGAGAGAAAGGATGACATTAGAGAAAAATGAAGCCAGGCAATAGCAATAGACAGAGCAGAACCACAAAGAGGACCTGAGTCATCTCTTGAAGGGGACCACAGCAATGACCCTGGAGCCTGCCTGACTCAGGCCATCCTCCACATCTAGTTTTATAAGGCTTAGCTCCTCCAGAGAGATGTCCCCTTTCTTCCTTGCCTTGTGTCCTTCCTTCCAACAGACAACTCATTTTGCTGAGCCTGGCCTAGGCAGGTCTCTGTCCATAGCAAGCCAGCATGCAGCCCCTTCAAACAGCCTGATCACAGTGGGACAGCTCCAGCCTTCACCACCACTGCAGATGGCATCTTTAATGCCTGGATGCAGAGGGACAAGGGTTGTAGACTGGTCTCCTAAGAAGCCGGCTGATGCGATTGCTACTGCTTCTCCACTGTCCTTCAGTTTCTCCACCACCACTTCTTCTACCTCCTTTATCCTCCTCCATCCTTCCCATCTCCTCCATCCTTCTTCCCTATCTCCTCAATTTCCCATCCTCTTCCATCTCCCTCCAGCACTTCTTCCTTCTCCATTTCCTCCTTCTCATTTATTTCTTCTTCTTTCTCCTTTTCTTCCTCTTCCTCCTCCTTCCTTATTCCTTCTCCTCTTCCTCTACTTCTTCATTTTCCTTCCTCCCTCTCTTTCTTTCTCCCCTTTGTTCCTCCCATTTCTACTTTTGTTACTCTTCTCCTCTTCCCCTGTCTTCATCATCAAGCCACCTCCGTGCTCTGGGTACTCGAGTTGGATTAACTCCTTTATACATATCACACATCTAATCCTTCCTATAACCCATGAATAACTCCCATTACATGCCTATTTCATAGAAGTGACAGACCTTGAAATGACCTGCCCATAGTCACATGGCAAGTTAGGGGCTGAGCTGTGAGCCTGGGTTTTCCAACTCCAAAATCCACATTCTCACCATCGCACTAGGTGAAATAGCAAGGCCTCTGTGATCCTGGATGGACTGAGCCAGACAGAAGAAACCGAGGATAATGAAAAGGAAATCTTCAGACCAAATTGCCTCAGAAATTTATTACACTAACCACATCATTAGCTGACCAAAAGAATCCACATAAAGCCAGAGAGAGGAGAAAGATGTGTGTGAGGGTGGAAGGGATAACCCAGCCTTGTGACAGGTCCTGTCCACTCTCATGTCAAAGCTGCCTCTTCAACAGAAGTTAGTTTATTTCTTTTATCAAATTCTCCTTCTGGCAGACAAGTAGAATAATGTCCCAGTCACTGATCTGTCTCACCTGTGCTTTGTCCCATTGGATACCAAGAGGTTTCAGTACCTATGGGGTCAGGGGGCAAGATCTTGAGATGGCTCCTCCTCCTCAAGATGTCACATGGGGAAAGATGGCTTAAAAGATGCATGGTGACTTACCAGGAGCCTCTCCAGTTGAGCCCCTTCAGCCCTCCCCTTTTTTAGAGACCTATATCTTTTGCTTATTTATTTATTCTGCAGTGCTGGGGACAGGAGCAGGGACGTATTTCAGGGAAGAGCTCTACCACTGAGCTGCGCCCCATCCCGGAGACCTATCATCTTTTAAAAATAACAAGGAAAAGGGGACCCAGCCTGACATTTTTGATTGAGGGCCTCAGGACTTAAGATAGTAGTCCTAGCTAGAATTTCCTGGGCACTTTATGCCAGCAACTGCACCCAGTGTATTTAAATATCAATTATTTCATTTCACTTCCACAATAACTCTGAGGCTGGTGCTCTTACTTGGGCATTTTAAAACATGGATACAAATCTTTAACCACTTGGACTGTTCCCATCCAGAGTTGGGCTCTGTGTCTCCTCCTCTTGAAACTGAGCATGCTTGAACTGCTTCTATGAGTAAGTACAACAGAAGTGACACTGCCAAAGTCCCACTTCATTTGCTAATTTGGCTGCTCTTTGAGCCATGGGCTGCCATAGAGGAAGTACAATAGCCTGGAAGCAGCCATATTGGGAGGAAGCCCAAGTCACAAGGCAAGTCCACATATGAGTGTGCTACTCAATCTCTCTGCTAAGCCTGGACTTTGACTTATCCAACCAGGCACCAGACATGTGAATGAAGAAGCCTTCCACTCATATCAGAGGTCAGTAAATTTTTTCTGTAAAGGACCTGACAGCAAATATGTCAGGCCTCACAGTCCACACAATTACTGACATGACCTCTTAAGTCTGTTATTGCAGTAGCACCAAGGCAGCCACAGAGAATCTAGGGGTAGCTATATCCCATTATGTTTTATTAAAAGATCAGACAGTGGGCTGGACTTGAACTGTGAGCTATAATGTGCCATAGAGGAGTTTTCTCAGTTGAATCCCTGGACATCATGGAGCAAAGATATTCTTGCCCCTTTGTGGTCCATCCCAGTTCTAAACCCACAGACTCTGAGCATCATACAAGGGTGCTATTTTAAACTCAGATTGGAGTAGTAGGCTCCAATTTTATACATATCACACATCTAATCCTGCAGGATTAGATGCAGTGAAGAATCTGATTCATTTTCTGAAAGCAACAGAAAGCCATTGGATGACATTTTAGCAGAGAGTGGCGAGATTTCAATTACATTCATTAAGAATCTCTCTGGATGCTCTGAGTAGATTGGGGAGGGGCAGTCCCTCTCTAACCTACCCAAGAAGTAAGACCAGAGGTCAATACTCATCAAAATGCTCAGCGGGGACCTGACTCAGATCCATGACCTCCCCCATGTTAGTGCTGATTCATTTTTTACCCACCTTCAACACAAGGCAGGAAAAGAAAGAGGTCCAGAGGGGGCCCAATGTTGACCAGCCACCCGAGGAAGAAAAACCACCAAACAGGCCATTGATCATAGCTCAGGTCCCCCAAGACATCTGCCCATCCAGTCTCCACCAGAAGCTGAGGACCAAATTGCCAACACAGTTCAACAGATGTTCAGAAAGCCCAGAACCATCTGCTCAGTTCATTCAGGCAGATGGGGAGATTTTTCCAGAGCAGAGCAAGCAGGATCTGAGCTGCCAGGGAAGCTCCCTGGTGGCTTCTGCTCCCATCTCTGGTGCCCCTCCCCTGCACATTCATTCATTCTGTTCCCTGTGTCCTCTCTTTAAATTAGACAGACTCCTGGATCCTGCATCTCTGTGGATTGCTGGATGCCCCTCTTCCCAAGCTTTAGTGCCCAGATGGGCTGGAAGGTGAGCACCACACTCCCAGGTCAACCCATTCTCTCTCCTACCCACCACCTGCTAGTGCCAGGCCCACATGCCCCTCCCAGGTGATGCCCAGCCTCACCTTATTTATTTTGTTGGTTTTGGGGAGTGTCTGACTGATGTGTAGGTTCAAATACCAAGCTGGCTTCCATTGATGTTACATGGGATTGACTCCGTCCAGACTAAACTTGCTGGATCTGTAGGAATAAAAGCAATGATTTGAGAGTTTTAAGTATCAACTTTGGTTTTGATTATGCCTGGAGAGCAGAGTTGAAACCCCACCTCGAGGACACACCCCTGACACTGGAAACCATAGTCTTTGTGGTGGCATCTGGGTGTTCTCTGGGGCTCCTCAACTTTTTGTATTGTCAATATATGACTCTTGGCAATAAAAATTATCAAAAACCCCAAGCTATCAGGTTTTTCTTTCATCAGTACCATCATTGTTTCATATTGACATTCATTTCAGAATTGAACCTCATTTAAAATATAAGAAGGTCCTGATTTCTTGGGGCCTATGGTTAACAGACCTGCTCATGATGATCACCCGTCCCTGCATCCTCTAACCTTCATGTCAGGATCACCTTTTGTTACTTTCAGGGTTTAGCAGGACTAAGCAGTCTGTTGCATGTTTATCCTTTGTCCCAATAAACCATGAAACCCTAAAAGAGAGACTCAGCTCCTTAGCACCCCTTGGGATCACGCCCAGAGTCACACAGGAAGCAGCACATACAAGCAATGCTCCATAAATGCATCTGGCTCCAGATCACAGCAACAATCCCCTCTCCCCTTTGTTAAGGGACAAAAGGGAGAAGCTGAGAATCTGAATCTGATGTCTGGTGTGGCTCTTTGTTAGTTGCAAGGGTTCTGGGGGTGGGGGGTTATGGAGAAATTAAAGCCTTGCACTGACCCATGGATTTAATTTCTCTGCTCAGCCTGAGCTGTCATCACTATGGAAACAGACTATTTTCAACTTCCCCCCAACAGTGGGAGAAAGAAAGAAACTGGTATACTTTTAGAAACTTCAATTTGCTTTGCTCATATAGGTGCCTCAGGTCTTAGAGCACAGGGGCATGACCATGAAGGTGGGTGGGAGGGAGGCCTTCTTCAGATGCCAGCCTCTGAGTGCAGGTCACCTTCCAGCAGGTTGGGTCTCCCCTCCACATGGGAGTCAGTGGGGCTCCAGCAGGACCCATAATGGCAAGGAATTTGGTGAGAGGAGAATTCCCCAGGGAGGCTGACCCCAGGCCCAGGAGCTCAGGGGCTATGAGTATTCGAGTTTCAAAATAGCCTCCTTGAGTGCATCCAGTTACTCAAGGAACAGATGGTTCTTAATTAAGGAGATGAGGAGGGGAAGGAGAAGAAAGTTCAATTCTGTTCCTTTGCATCTCTCTTCCAGATTGATGATGCAAAAATCATCAAAAACCAATTGCCCATTGGTGTTGAGACTGCTTTTGGTAGCAATTTGCCTCTTTCTTTAAGTTTCCCTTGGATTTATTCTAAAATTAGGCATTCCCCTGAGCATGCTCTAACCAAGGCTAGGGGAGCTGGGAGGATGAGGAGGGAAGATTGGGTTAACAACTTGATGTACCTGGAAGTTACTTTCTGGTGACCCTAAGGCTCCATCCAATCTCTAGATGGGGTGGTGGCAGGGACGTAGCTGGCAAGAATGTAAAATATTTAATAAGTTGCTAACAGTTACAAGTAAGTATATGGCACACAAAACCCTCTATCTGGGCTTTTGTCTGAATGCTGGCAATACAGGTCTGCATTGTGTGGGAGTGGCTGCTCTCCAGACAGCACCCAGGCTTTCCAGCCCGACATGGCCCCATCTGGCCAGCTCCTCTCACTTAGGATACCTGCTTGGCCCTAGCACATCTCTGAGTTTACATACAACTCCTGTTCTTGAGCAACAATTTTCAACCTTAAAGAACATGGAAATGCTCTCCAAGTACTATTGAAAATGTGGATTCTGATTCAGTAGGTCTGAGGTGGGGCCAGAAATTGTGCATTTCTAAAATGCTCCCAGGTGATCACGAGGCTGCTGGTCCGTAGACTATGCTATGAATGGCAAGGGTCTGGATCATGATGTCCAGTGATGAAAATGCTCTAATCTGCCCTATCCAATATGGTAGCCACATGTGGCTACAAAGCCCTTGAAGTATGCTTGGTGGGACAGAGGAATTAAATTTGTATTTTAATTTAATTTTAGTGGTTGGGAGCTGTTATTGGACAGCACAGGCCTAGAAAGTCTCCTGGGGATGAATTGCAATATAAATAATGACCCCAAAGGGTAAAAATCAGGGGAATGAGTTTGAAAACTGGACTACTAGGCTTTCCAAAGGGTTGTCCCCTATCAAATCCTTGGCAGACGGGGAAAAGCCTTTCCTTCCAGCTAAATTGGTCTTGCTTTTGCAACAGTGAAAGGCTGGTAATGACCTCCCTGTGTGGTCAGGTTGGCCCAGACACTCCTAGGACCCCAGAAAGTGGCATGCAGATGGCTCAAACCAACAGACCTGAGTCAGACCTCTCCCCAGGCACACTTCTGCAAAGCCAATTGATTGAGTTTGGAGAACACATCATGAAAAAACACTTGGCCAGCACTGTTTTCAAGTGGGGAGGAAAAGCAACAGAATTGAGGGAAGGAGAAGAGAGCAGAAATGAAAGGATGAAGGGAGGGGTGGTGAACTTGGGGGCATTAGGCCTGGGGACACAGCCTGGCTCCTGCAGGAACACCCAGAGATATGTCTCTGTGTCCAGGGAGACACTTGAACCACACATGGAGGTTCTGGAGTGAGGAAGTAGGGTTGCACATCCAGGCTCTGCTGATGGGCAGGATTAGCCCTGTGATGAAGTGACATGGCCCCTGGAGGGAGGGTAAGAGGGACCAAAGCCAGGCTCTGGGCCATGCAGACACAGTGTCGCACTGAAGGAGAATCACTTTTCCAGCTGGGAACGCACATCATTCCCTCAAATTAGACTTTTCCTTTTCACTGCCTATGGCAGAAAGAGCAGCTAGCATACAGTTGATCCCAGGATTTTAGCTGCTGCAAAATCACATTCCCAAGCCGCACCTTCTAGGGTTCTCATCCAGAAAGTGTCTGTGGGGACCCAGGATTTGTAACAGCACGTGTGAAGACAACCACCCAGTTAAAGGAATGTGCTCTTCTTCCCAGATGAGAGATGTCTGGGAGCCTAAATCTTCTAGAAGACAGTGCTCCTTTAAGAGAGAAGTGGGGTCAGAAGAGTATTCAAACCAATCTGGGTTCAAATCCTGAGACCACCACTCCCTGGCTGTGACAATTTGGGCAAGTCACTGACTCACTCTGGACCTCAGTTTCTTCCTCTGTGAAGTAGGGACAACTGTCTCATCTTCCTCACAGGGTTATAGTAAGGACCAATGATAGGATACCTAGGACAGATGCTTGGCTCACAATAGATGCTCAAGAAGTAGCAGCCATAGGGGGCTGGAGTTGTAGCTCAGTGGTAGAGCACTTGCCTAGCATGTGTGAGGCACTGGGTTCAATTCTCAGCATCGCATATAAATAAATAAAGTGAATGTCCATCAACAACTAAAAAAAAAAAAAGAAGTAGCAACCACTATGCTTTTAACTGCTATAGTTGCCATAATTACTCCTAGTTTGTGCAGCAGCTTCTACTGTATGCCCCCAAGACTCATTGCTGGAGGCCTTTTTTTTTTCGTAGCTGGAAATTTGGGCTGGCTGGAGAACCTGGAGCCCTCAATCAACCATGGTGGGAGTTGGTTGACAAATAGCCCAGTTTTCTCTCCCTTGGGTACCGTGACATCTGCCTGTGGTGAGATTGGTCTCCAGCTGCCCATGGCTGTGACCTGCTCTTCAATGTACCCAGGACTGGCTACCTTCCCTCCCCCTGCTTCACTCCTACACCCTCTTAAAGGTGCTACCTGGAACCACCTCTCAAACATGTGCCCTGGAGCCCTTGACTTGGGGTTGAGGGGTCCAGATAAGACACCACGATTATTTAAAAATATTCCCAGCACCCCTGTGACCTGTCCCATGACTTTGCCATGCTACCTTCTGAGAGCATGGAATCTTGGAAAGGATTTATTTAAATCTTTCCTTGAAAATCACTATTTTTTTTAAACATCTAAGGCTTAATAGAATAAGCTTCAGTTATGGAGAAAAGTTGCTTGCTTGCTTGGAACATCTCGCTCCCCCAAAAGAGCTGCTAGTTAAATGAGACATCTTCTCCGACAGAAAGTTAAATATGCAAATTTATCTTAAATATGAAAAATTGGGGTCTCTCCCCCTTTACATTAGCCTGGTGCCTAATGCATGCTGCGTAAATATTGGAGAGATAGAGGGAGGGAGGAGGAAAGAAAGAAAAAGGAAAGATGGACAGAGGGAAACTGTCAAATAGTGATGACCTGGAAGGGTCACAGTCTCTCAGAATTGTTTTGAGAAAATGACATCTATTTCTTGTCATTTGCATCCCTCTTAGTGGAATGCAAACATGACCCACTTGACAGCCTCTTCCTTCTTCTCTCTGGAGTGGGGCTGGAGATAAGAATCTGACCAGAAGCAAACTGGATCCCATGGATCTTTCCCAGGAATTGTGAGGGACAAATGGTCGCTTTTATGAGAAGCTCTACTGTTTTCTTAATAGTTTTGTCACAGCCCAGAGCAGACACAAGTCTGGAACCCAGCAAGGAGCTGGGAGGAGGTCAGGCAAAGCTCCTGCTGGGGAGAGTGTCTCATCAATTTCAAATGGTTCTCTGGGCAATCCTAACAGACTTATGGAAACTTTGCTCAGGGCAGGCCAAATCCCTCATTTCTACTTTCTCTTACTCTATCCCAGCTTACATTGCAATAATCCACCTGCCCTTCTTTACAGAGTTCAAATGCAATTTCTAAAAGCTGCATTTAATACCCAGCTCAGGAAATATTACACAACAACATTGAGCCTGGAGCTCTTGTGTAGCTCACCTACCCTCGACAACAGTGCTGTAAGATGTAGAGGCTGTTATGCCCATTTCGAAGTCAAGAAGACTGAGGCCCAGGAATCAGCCCAAGTTGTACACATAGTAAAGGGCAGAGTAGTAGAGACCATTCATTCATTCACACCCACAACAACCATTAATTAGTTCCTCCTCTGTGTCCAATGGAGCAGTACTTCTTTCTTTAAGGAACTTACCATCTAGAAAGGAGCTTGTTGTCTCAGGATATAAAGCCATCTCCTATAACCTCAAGCATGGACTTCTATGATTTCATTGCACTGCTCAAAAATTGCCTCTTAGAAATGACCTCAGGCAGAAGAGAGCCCTGTGTCTTTATCTTTGTAATGGTGAGAACTACTTCCTCTCCAGAGGTTGCTGTTGAGAGCTTCTTGACCAACAAGCATTTCCTGAGCACTTACTATGTGCTAAGCACTTGCTCGCCCTGGAGGTAGGAGCCATGAACAACCCAGACATGACTATCCTCAAATAGAAGCCGGTCAGGGAGATGGGCAGGTAACACAACATGGTAGTATATGATAAGCTACGACAGGGGCAGGCAGCTGTGGAGCTTTGGACTTGAGGGGAGTCAGAGAGGGCTCCCTGGTGGTGGTGGCAGACCTGAGCTGGAAAGATAAGTGGAAGCTAGCAGAGGCATTCCAGAAAGGTCCAGGCAGAAGTACTGGGGTGCAGAAGCATGTCCATGAGTGGACACCCAGCCTGACACAGGCATTGGGGGCTCAGTGAGGCTGGAGCCTTGAGCATGAGGCAGAGGGGGCAGCAAGGGACCGTGCAGGGTCTTGTCATGAGGTTAGCTTCATCCTGAGAGCAAGGGGACCCAAGGGAGGGGTTTCAACAGGACAGCGCATGCTGGGTAACCATTTTGAAAAGAGCCCCTCTGGCAGCTGAGATCCCCTCCCCCTTTATCTTTCCAGCTGTCTGCACCACGGCTTTCCTTCCCAAGTCACTGCAGGACTGAAGGCTCCTTGCTGTGTCACTAAACCAAATCATCACCCTCTCCCAGTGGGGCTTGTTTCACTTCTCATGACTCCCCCTCACTCTCTCATTTGAGTTGATGCTTCTGGAAATGCCTCCATGTGCGCTCGGAGCAGGACATGCAAACAGCTCTTCCCTCTCTGCCAACAGCTCAGCAGGGTTCAGCCCTTCAGCCTGCAGCTCCTGGAAAGAAAACTCAACTAGGTACATGAGCACAAGGTGGCAGGGAGTCATGACCTACAAGTCAGATTTGGAGCCAGTGACATGGAGAAGCAGCATTAGGATTATTCCCTCCATGTGGGGCTCTGGAAGGGAGCCTGAAGATGGTTACCTGTTAGACATACCCTCCTTCTTCCCTCCCCAGCCTCTCTGAAAGCAGAGAAAGTGACCTTAGAGTCTCCTTGCCTCCCTGGACCTGGAGGTGCTCATCAAAACACTAAGACGCACTTGGCATCTTTCAGCTCAAGAAAGGAGGACACAAGGGGAGAGTATGTCAGGAGCAATGTGGGAGTGGCTTGGGCCCAGGGTCTGGGTCGAGACCGAGTTCTCAGACTTTGTTCTGCACATTTAATTCAAGGGGAAGCAGAGCAGAAACTAGAATCAGTGGCTGTCCTATGTGACCAGACCTTGGCTGGAAGTAGTTAAGTGGGATCTTGAATGGGGGAATCTGCTTTGAGTAACAGATTAGCCCACTGGAGACCCCAGGTCAGTCAATTACATTTTTTTTTTGGTACTGGGGATTGAACCCAGGGGTGCCCAACCTATGAGCCACATCATCAGCCCTTTTTCATATTTTATTTAGAGACAGTCTCACTGAGTTGCTAAGTGCCTTGCTAAGTTACTAAGGCTAGCTTTGAACTTGTGATCCTCCTGGCTTAACTTCTTGAGCCACTGGGATAAGAGGTGTGCACCACCACATCCAGCTGGTCATTTACTTCTAAAGGTTCCTTTTCCTTTGTCTATACAATGGGGATAATAATGGACCCTACTTGCCTTCCAAGGTTGTTGCAAGGGTTGGTCACACGGGACATCTGGAGCTTAGTGAGACTTCAGTGCACAAAATCACCATGACCATCAGCACGTCTAGTTCCTGCTTCAGCTCCCAGTGGAATTATGATCCTCCCTCACATACAACTATATTTGGACCCAAAATTTTTTTTTTGCTTATAATAGGTAAAAAATGCATATATGGGACAATTAATTTCCATGGCAATAATGGCCAAAGCTGAAGTGTTTCTATTAATGGAAAAGTAAGTTCAAGATTCAAACTGGTGATCTCTGAGATGCATGCTCATAATTTTATCCTGCCAATATCCTGCCTGTTGTATAGATTCCTGAAGCTTCCAGGAACTTCTCAGCAGCTGCACATCCTTGCTAATCATCTCTCAGTCTGGGAGGTTTGAGCAAAGGATGCACCCGGCGACTCAAACACATCCTGCCTTCCTTCACACTTCTCCTCATCACCATGGCCAAAGCTGTTTAGCAAAACAGGAAATACAGATAAAATGCTGTATTTTGATGCAAAACAATAGGCAAGGAGAGCACACAGGGCAAGAGTATAACGAATCTAAGTGAAAAGATCCCATGACACTGTCAAGCTGGATGAAGGAGGGCCCAGTCCTCTTTTTTTTTTTTTTTTTTGTAGATATTTGTAGATGAACACAAATATCTTTATTTTATTTATTTATTTTTATGTGGTGCTGAGGATCAAACCCAGTGCCTCCCGCATGCAAAGCAAGCACTTACCACTGAGCTGCAATCCCAGCCTGGGCCCAGTCCTCTTAAGTGCACATTAGTTAAGTGACCACTTGTATGGAAAGAAATGTGTAAGCATTGGGAGGCTGAGACAGGAGAATCGCAAGTTCAAAGCCAGCCTCAGCAATAGAAAGGCACTAAGCAACTCAGTGAGACCCTGTCTCTACATAAAACACAAAATAGGGCTGGGGATGTGGGTCAGTGGTCGAGAGCCCCTGAGTTCAATCTCTGGCACAAAAAAAAAAAGAGTTTTAGATCTAGTTCCAGCCGAGTTAAACCATGACCACCTACTGGGGTAATTATCAGGTTTATAAACAATAAATATGAAGAATAAAGACTTTTGAATAGCTTTCTATACTGGTATGGTCCTTTTTAATTTCTCTATGATCATAAGATATTCTGATGGCATGTCTAGAGAACTGAGTCCTGAAAATAGTACCAATTAATTAGAACACTACTACACTTGTATTTTTAGAGTATACAGATGGTCTGGATTAAATTGATATTATCACTGAAAACCATGAGGCATTCAGAGCACTTGATTTTGAGAAAGATTTGATAGGCTCTTTTACTATACAGTAAATTTTTTGGAATAATTATTTATAAGTAAAATTAAATTTTATACACACAAATGTATGTATATAGAGAGAAATAACCAACAGTACAATTTAGTAAAAAGAGGCTTTGGAGTTGAGGGACCTGGGTTCAAATTCTGAATCAACTACATAACACTTATGTGACTAGCTAAATTAACTTCACTTCTCCGGGACTCAGTTTCCTTTTGCAAAATGGAGACAATAGATCCAACTTTCTATGGCTCTTATGTGAGCAACTGTTTATCAGGAGAGATAGAATAGCATGGCAGTTAGGCACCTGTACTGTTCTGCAGCTGGACTGCCTACAATCACATCTCAGTCTGTAATGTACTCACTGTATGACTTTGTACAAGTTGTGTTCCTCAGTTTTCTCACTTAAAAAATAGATAATAACAGTACTTGTTCCAAAGTGTTATTTCAAGGATTGAATTGTCATTATTTGTAAAGCACTTGTAGACTCTCTGATACACATTTCATTATATGTAACAAATCATGTTTGCTTTCAAAAAGTAGTGTTCAAGCTCCCAGTTTTCCTCTAGCTTCCCATTTGTTCTCTTTTCATTTTTCCCCTATTGTTTTGATGTTCGTCCAGGTCTGTCCCAGGAGCTCTTCATTTTTCACTTCTAAACACACTCCCTGGATGAACAAATATACTCTCATTTTTAATTATACTTTCTATTTTGACAATTGTGTATATGTGTGTGTGTGTGTGTGTGTGTGTGTATGTGTGTGTGGTGCTGGGGATTGAACCCAAGGCCTTGTGCATGTGAGGCAAGCACTCTACCAACTGAGCTATATCCCAGCCCCCTACAATTTTTATGTGTAAATCCCCAGCCCAGGTTGTCTTGTCAGTTGCTAACCAATACCTCTACAAGTCCATTAGACAGTTCCAATTGATGTACTCAGCACATCCAAATGTGAATTTTTTCCTAAAAATCTACATCTTTTCTCTAGCTAAGTGAAGACATCAACAGATACCTAATCACCCAAGCCTAAAATATATGACTCAATTCGGATCCCTTCCTTTTCTCCTTGTCCGATCACCTTAATATTTCTCAAATGTATTCACTGCTCACTTCATCCATGTCATTGTCTTCTCTGCTTCAGAGCAGACCAGACTTGTCTTTTGCCTGACCTGCTAAAACCACCAACGTTTTTTTTTTTTTTTTTGGTACCAGGAATTGAACTCAGGGGCACTTGACCACTGAGCCACATCCCCAGCCCTATTTTGTGTTTTATGTAGAGACAGGGTCTCACTGAGTTGCTTAGTGCCTCTCTATTGCTGAGGCTGGCTTTGAACTCGCTATTCTCCAGTCTCAGCCTCCCAAAGTGCTGAGATTACAGGTGTGCGCCATCATGCCTGGCTCCATTCTATTCTTTATATTGTAGCCAGAGTTTTTCTTTTAAGTCATGAATATGAGAGTGTATTATTTCCCAGAGTGAAATACTTCAATGGCCCCCCATTGCCCTCAGAATAAAATTCAAATGCCTTTCCATGACTTCAAGATTTGGCTCATGTCTCCCTAGCCTGATTTCTAATCATTTCCCCTTACACTTTTATGTACCAGTCATCCTTATCTAGTTTAATTACACTAAGGGACTAACTATATTCCTTCTGACTTTCAGGCTTTAGAATTATTTCCTTCATCTGAAATTCTTCCTGCATTCCCAGTTTCTACTCGTATTCTGGATATATGGCTTAGTATAATTTTCTCAAGTAATGATTTCCTGATTCCTACTATCAACACAATCAAGTCCAGATTATTTGCCCATGACAAAATATACTCTATCACAGTTGCCTGTATGTACTGACCATACACCATGAAGTAAAATAAGGGCAAAGTGGTGTATATCTATTTCAATCTTTACCATTCTCCCACTCTTTACCATTCTCTTTACCACTATCAAATTCTCGAATATTTGTATCACTCCAAAAAGAAACTCCAGGCTTATTAGTAGTCACTCCCACTATATTCTACTCTCAGCCCCCAGCAACAACTAATCAACCTTTCATCATTTGCCTATTTTGAACCTTTCATCATTTGCCTATTTTGAACAGTTCATATAAATTAAATCATATAACATGTGACCCTTTGTATCATAGTATGGAAACAAAATAGGGGCTCAATAAATACTTGCTGAACCAATGGAGAAGCACTATAGAAAGAAAGAATTTATGGTCTAGGAAAAGATCACAAAATTTTAGAGGTTGGAGGAACATTGTCATCTAGTCCAAATATCTAATTTTCTAAGTGAGGAAATCTAGATCCAGAAAAATCCTTGACTAACCCAGGGATAGTCAGCCATTTAGTGACAGAATTGAGACTTAAAAATACAAAAGGTTTGATCACAATGTAGGAGTTTTACTAGACTGACTCCCCAAAATAAAAGTTTCCCTTTGCTTTCACTTCATCTAATATGATACAGTGACCAGGACCTCCCTAGGTTGCTTACTTGCTTCTGGCTAAGCATGGTTGGGTCTTTTTCTGGTGTTTGAGGATGAGCTTGCTTCAAGAAAAAGACCCAAATCATTTTCTCAAAACAACCAATCCCCTTTCAACCTCTAATACTGTTGCTACCTTTGTTTTTCCCTTTGAGCAGGTGTTTTGTAGAGGTCTTCTACTAAAGTAAAAGCCCTGCTTAATTTTGAAAGCTCACAAGCTTACAGCCCCAGGAAGTATGACTCTAGAGTTCACACACTCTCAGAGAATAGCCCTGATGTGTATTGTATCACCTTGTTCTCATTCATTATCTAAAAACCAGAAAGAGATTTCACAACAATGGACTTTAGGAACAGAACCCTAAAATGTCTTTTGCTTATGTATTTGTTTGCATAGTGGATCCACAAACATCTGAAACTTCACAGGGCATCTATATCATTCACTCTTGTTTGATTTGTTGCCTTTGTAACAAGGATTAATGATCTTCTTGAGAGTTGAGATTTGTGTTCCTTTGGAAAAAATTGACTCCAGGCTTACCTGTTGACCTACATCTCAAATACTCTATTTTAAATGGTGGCACAATAACTATTCTACCCCTTCTGTATTTAATCCAAAACAAAGATTAACCAGCTTTTGTTTTGTTAATTGAGACCTAAACCATCCCCCCCCCATTCCAAGTGAAGCAAAACCCAGTTTATTAGGTTTGTCAAAAAAGTCATATTTGATACACTAAGGATTTCTTCTTTTTTTATACTAAGAATTTCTATACATTTTCACCACACTTCCAAAACCATAATTTTTACTGGAAAATCTCCTATCATCTGAACAATATCCAATAGATGAATTCTGAATTTCAACTAGATGATCTTCTTTACATATATATATGATAAGAAGGATAGCTTTGCTCAAAGGGAGTGCATGTCCGGAGAAATGGGTGGAAAAGACTAATAAAGCTGGAAAGGAGCAGAGATTTCCTCTAATATTTGACCTCTTCATTTTAAAGAAGAAAGTGAACTTAGTGAAGAAAGGACAGTCTTTTCAACAAACACTGTTAGAATAAGAAGATATCCCAGGGAGAAAGGAGAGTAAGGGGAGAAGGGAAGGAAAGAGGGAAGAAATGATCCTCACCCTAAAACTCACACCATGTACAAATATTAATTCAAAATGGATAGTGGACTTAAATGTAAAACATAAAGCCATAAAGAAAAGGAAAGTGAAGTTCAGCAAGAAAACTTGGTTTGCCAAAGTTCACCCAGTGACTTAGACTTGCCACAGAGCTTGTTTCAATACATTATTATTCACCAATTTAACAAATTCATTTGGCCCTAATAATGCTGCTATTTACTCCCATGCTCAGAGTAAATGGTTTCCACTCTATTAACTGGATATTTGTTCATGATCTTTTGATCTTGAAATGTCTTTTTCATGCTACTTCAGTTACTCATTCAGCATTCACCAGGCAGCTGCCCTGTGCCAGGCATCCTGCAGGAGTAGAGGCTGCAAGACATGCTTCCCATCTCAGGGGACTCGGGGTCCATGGGGAAGAGTGGATTCTCATCCTAATGAGATTTTAAACCCCTTTAGGGGCAACAGTAGAGCCTTTCCTTCCTTTTCACCGGGTGAGCACAGCCAGTCCCGCGCTGCACACGGGACACGTTCTGGTGACTGGCCAGTCTGGGTTCCGGGACACCTGCCCGGCCTGTCTGGAGAGCGCAGTCTACAGAGATTGAAGGGCAAAGGTGAAAGGGGCGCAGGCCATCCGGGGACTGGGGCCGCCTCGTCACCGCTAGGTCCGCTCCTGGTATTGGGTGCAGGGGGACAGCCAACCGGAGAGAACCTGGCCCGGTCAAGGAAGAGCCCCAAAGCGCCACGGGCGCCTCCCGGGGCCCAGCCCGGGCTGCCCGGCGGCTAATGGGGCTGCGCGGCCCCCGGCCCTCGCTGCAGCGCCTCAAGTGAGCCTGAAGCTGCGGGCGGCGGCACGCGGGGTCCCGCCGTTTCCATCCTGCTAGGCTCCTCTGTGTAAGGTGCGGACTTTTCCCTGGCGGACAGTCGGGGTCGCCCACAGCCTCCCTCTGCCGCCTCCTCCGCAGGCCTTTCCGCTCTCCTCAGAAAATTCTGGACCCCCGCCAAAAACTTTAAAATTAAAGTCTCCAGTACGAAGAAAAAAAATGCAACATGTAGAGCGCGGGACTAACAAGACCCAAGCGCCCTTTCTCTGGAGAACTGGGCTCTGGAGGGCGCTCACCTCAGCGGTCAACGCTGTCCTCTCCACGCGTCCCCACCGCCCCCTCAGGCTCACGAATAATCAGCCCCGCCTTCCTGGGCGGGGCGACGCTTCCTCATGAATAATCAGCCCGGCCTTCCTGGGCGGGGCCGAGGCCTCCTCAAGAATAATCAGCCGGGCCTCCGTGGGCGGGGCCGAGGCCTACTCATGAATAATCAGCCCGGCCTTCCTGGGCGGGTCCGAGGCCTCCTCATGAATAATCAGCCCGGCCTCCCTGGGCGGGGCCGAGGCCTCCTCATGAATAATCAGCCTGGCCTTCCTGGGCGGGGGGAGGCCTCCTCATGAATAATCAGCCGGGCCCCCGTGGGCGGGGCCGAGGCCTCCTCATGAATAATCAGCCCGGCCTTCCTGGGCGGGGTCGAGGCCCCTCATGAATAATCAGCCCGGCCTTTCTGGGCGGGGTCGAGGCCGCCTCATGAATAATCAGTCCGGCCTTCCTGGGCGAGGCGATGCTTCCTCATGAATAATCAGCCCGGCCTTCCTGGGCGGGGCCGAAGCTTCCTCATGAATAATCAGCTCGGCCTCCCTGGGCGGGGCCGAGGCTTCCTTATGAAAAAACAGCCCGCCTTCATGGGCTGGGCGACGCTTCCTCATGAATAATCAGCCTGGCCTTCCTGGGCGGGCCGAGGCCTCCTCATGAATAAACAGCCCGTCTCCCTGGGCTGGGCCGAGGCCGCCTCCTGAATAATCAGCCCGGCCTTCACGTTAACCTCTACTGAGATGAAAGAGAAGGGGGCCAACACTGCCCCACGAATCAAGGAATTTCTCTCGGCCACCCCGCACCCCGGGGCGAGAGGCGGAGCTCGGTCTTATGAATATGCAAAGCAGAGGCGAGTGGCAGTTAACGCTCCTGTGCCGGGCGGGGCCGCTCTCTGCTGACTGGCCTGGCTGCCAGTCCGGAGCCCCCCAGCGGCCAGCGCCGCGTCTCTCCCGCGTCTCTCCCGCCCTTCCGAGGGCTCGCGCCGCGCTCCCGGGCTTCGGGGATCCGCACCGAGCTCGTGCTGCCTCGGGAAGCTTGCGCCAGAGGCCGCCGCGTCTGGGCGACCTGTAGGGCGACAGTCTCCTGGGGCTTCCGGAGGGGACGCCTGCCCTCTGGGGTGGGGCGCCGCCGGGCTGGGCAGGTGAGGTTCCCGGGGACCTTAGGACGGCCGCTGAGCTGGGGTCTCTGAGAGACCCGCGGCCAGAGCAGGGCGGCTTGGGCCGGGGCAGGCGAGACCCTGGAGGGACTGGGATGCAACAGAGGACGGGTTAGGGAGCCACAGGGCAGAGCTCCTCGGTCTTCCAGCGCGTCTCCCGCCGCTTCCCGGCGAGCGACCCCACTGTGTGTTCTTTTCAACATTAATGGGCAATTATGAAAACAAAACAAACTCCACACTGAGCCTCCTCACCCTGCCCCTGAGCTCAGCGACTTCCGCAAAGGTCACCCCTGGCAGCGGCAGAGCCAGGGTCTCAGGTCACCCCTGGCAGCAGGGCCAGGGGCTCCTGGCAGCATTTCCTGCGTGCCCAGGTACACATTTTGCTCCTCGTGGAGCTTCCTTCCCTACATTCCCTTGAAGCTCTGCAATGGGATTTCCTGAGACAGTGGGGGGAGAGTGGGCTCCTTGAGTAATAAGGAGAGCATCTGCTCTTATTTTGTTCCTGAGATAAAGGGAAAAAAGATTCAAGCTGTTGAGAACAGGAGTGAAAACACAGTGCGTAAAACGGCTATTTGCATGAACTACTCCCTTAGCGCAGGTTTTCACAGCCTCAGCCACAGTGCCCTCCTTCTTCCCGGTCCTGCCAATCAAAACTGTCTCCACACTTGGCCAGATCGCTTTGAGCTGAGTACTGCTTTGGCCCTATACTTTGCAGAGGTAACTGCTTTTGAAGCTCCTACCACACACTCCCGCCATGAGGTTCTGCCTTGCCACAAACACCGAAGCAGTGGAGACAACCAACCGTGAACTCCTCTGACATCATGAGCCAAAACAGATCCTTCCTCTTCCTAAGTTGTTTTCTCAGGTATGTGGGTCACAGCAATGGAAAACTGACGAACAGAAGTGGCCATGTGGTTTGTAGGGGGAAGGGCAGGCTGGGATTTTACAGTGTTTGTATGAATGTGATTCTGGAGTCCTCAAATTTTAAGCATTACTAAGAAAAGAGAGGTAAAACTATCCAGAGAAGTGAAGTTTTGAATGAAGCCTATGTGTATCAGCTGACTTATTTGGGATTGCTAGTCTATTTGGGACATGCTGTAGAGAGAAAGGCAAAGATAAAAGATTGTCACCTTGGCTGAGCTTCTGAAACTTGTTCATCCTTTGGCTACCAAAGAGAGGAGCCAGTGAGTATGAAATAGTTGCCCACTAAACTATTGAAACATAAAGCTCCTACTGCTTTTGACACACAGTGTCAGTCTACAAAATATAATTCCATGTGTAGTCAGCAATTTATCATGGCCTTCCTGCCCAATCAAAGTTGCACATCAATTTCTACTTCCTTCAAACTAGTCTTTCCTGACTGGCAGAAGGATGTCCATATGGGTTGTGAGCTTGTAGAAAAGCCTAAGTCTTAATAAACTGGAACAGGAAATGACAGGAGCTGTAAGTTACAGGCTGTAACTGCCTGCTTGAATGCCCAAACTGAAAAGTGATGTCAGGCAAGATGCTGAATTCCCAGGCATTGTAGGAATGTTCTGTTTGGATCTAATTGCTAATGTTTTCTGCTGAAGATTAAGTTTTAATGACATGTAAAATAATGTTATCCCCCTTAATGACTATCGTTTAATAGAAGAAGTTTCAAATGAAATGGATTTTAAACTGGCTTACCATGATTTTTACTTGAAACCTTTGCAAGGGAAATAATGTTCAAAGTTCACCACACTATTGACAGCCCGTATTTTGAGGCCTTATACTTTCCATATTTCTTGGTGCTTAGAAAGTTACAATTACAAAAAAAAAATTGGTAACTCCAATGAGACCATATTGCCTCAGCCCTGTGAGAACCTTTTTTCTTTCCTTAATTTATACTAACCAAATGATAAATTTGTATGTGTTAATGTTCTCTGATTGAGAAGTTCCCTAATTTAAGGCTTAGAATTCTTATGATCTTAGCATAAACAATATAATCAAACAAAAATATGAGGCAGGCTTTTCTAACATCCTTTCTAATTAAACAAATATTAATTCCTTATTGCCAAAAGAAAGTTTAAACCACTGTAAAGTGTAGGAAGTATGGTAAATGACCCACATGGTTCTAAAAATGGAATGGAAAACGAGAATTGCAAGAAGATCATTTAGAAGTTTTCCATAAATTACACATAAAGAAACTGTCCTCCTCCCACAAAGACAGAATTCTATGGAATCCCTATTCTAAAATATGCCAGTGACCCTGTTAACTTCACTCACATCAACACATGCGACAGAAAGTTTTCCGGTGGTAGGGGGTATTGGGAGAAGCTAAAGTAGATCTCTAATCTTCAAAAACTCATGGATATCACCTCCTTTTTTTGTTGAAGAGGGCCTGGATATTAGACATGCTCAGTAAATACATGTCGAATGAATACACATATGTTGTTGGTAGAACCCCAAATATTATTCAGGTGATTAATTGCAGATTATGTATAGTAGGGTTTCTACTTGAAATATTGTACATATTCTGTTTATATCAACCATTTTATTTTTTTTCATTCATACTAATTTGATACCATTGTCTGGTTGTGTATAAACTTTGTATTCAAGTATAGTGTAGATATAGAAAGCATCCTCTTTTTAAAAATGTACTTTTTTGACCTATGCATAACATTGAACATTTTAAAGTGTACAAATCAGTGGGTTTTTTTTTTCAGCATGTTCACAAAGTGGTGCAAACATCACTACTACCTATTTCCGGAGCATTTTAATCACCCCAAGAAGAAGCTCCATGCTTATGAGCAGTCACACCCCATTTCTCCCTTCCCTAGGTCTGTCAAATATTAATCCACCATCTATCTCTATGGGTTTGCCTAGTCTATACATTTCACATAAATGGAATTGGACAACATGGCTTTTTGTGTTTAGCTTCTTGCACTTAGTATAATTATCCATGCTATAACATATATTCCATTTACAGATGAATAAAATTTCGTTATATACCACATTTTATTTATTCATCAGCTGATGAATATTTGAATTGCTTTCACCTCTTTCCTGATAAGAATAATCCTGCCATTAACATTCATGTACAAGTTGTTGTGTGAGTAGACATTTTCCTTTCTCTTGGGTATACACTAGGAATAGAATTGCTGGATCATATGGTAACCCTGTGTTTAACTCTTTGAGGAACTGCCAAACCGAAAAGTCATTTTACCATTTTCCATTCACACTAATTTCTACACATCAAATTTCTACATGTCCTTGCCTTGTCATTTTCCCTTTTGATTTTTCTTATCATATCATCATAGTATGTGTGAGATGATATCTCCTTGTGGTTTTGATGTGCTTTTCCCCAGTGATTGATGATCTAAGCATCTTTTAATTTGCTTATTGGCCATTTGTATATCTCTTTGAATAAGTGTCTATTCAAATCCTATACCCACTTTTAACTGAGTTGTTTATCCTTTTCGCGCTGCATTGTAAGAGTTCTTCATATCTTCTGGACACAGGTACCTTATCAGATATGTGATTTTCAATTATTATCTCCCATTCTGTGGGTTGTCTTCACTTACTTAATGGTGTCCTTAGAAGCACAAAAGGAGGTTTCTTTCCTTTCCCAGTGTTGAGGATTGAACCTAGGGCCTTGTATATGCTAGGCAACCACTCTACCACTGAGATGCACCCATAGCTCAAAAGGTTTTTAGTTTGATGGAGTGTTCACATAATCTACACCCCTCTAGCCTATAAGAGTTTCTACTTAGAAATATACTGATAATCTTCTGGCACAATCCTTGTAGGAATTTAGGCTTTTCTCTTGCCACTTTCAAGATTCAGTCTTTGACTTTTGACAATTTGATTATGACAAGCCGTGTGTGGAACTATTTGGGTTCATCCTAGTTCGAGTCCTTTGAGCTTTCTTAAATTTGAATATCCATTTTCAACCTTGGATTTGGGAAGTTCTAGGCCACCATTTATTCAAATAAGCTATCTAGACCTTTCTCTTTTCCTCCTGGGACTTCTTTAATGTATCTTTTGGACCATTTGCTGGTTTCTGTGTCTCTCTTAGGTTTTTTCATTCATTTTTCTGTTTGCTCCTCTGACTTAATAATTTCCAATGACTTGTCTTTGTATTCCCTGACTTTTTTCTTCTAGTGAATCCCTCTAGTGAATTTTTCACTTCAGTTGTTATATTATTCAGTTCCAGGGTTTCTGTTTGGTCTACTTTTTTTTTTTTTTTTTTTTTTTTTTTTTTTTTTTTTTTTTTTTGCAGTTTCTATCTCTCTGTTGATATTTTCATTTTGTTATGCATTGTTATCCTGACTTCCATTAGTTGTTTCTATTCTCTTACATAGCTCTCTGAGCTCTTTTAAGATAATTATCTTTAAATATATTAGGAATTTCAAGACTACAACAGATGAGCATTAACCCAAGGGACCATTCTGAGTGCAAGCCCCTGTGTGACTGCAGAGATTACATGCCTGCAAAGCCAGATCTGCACAGACAGGATGGTCTGAGGACCAAAAGGACAAGACCCAGGAGCAGATGCCTACCTTTGCCTGGCCTCTGAGGACAATGGAGGGTGTGGAAAGATGAGGAGCAAGTGTTGGGTGGCTTCTGAGGGAGAAGGTGGGGTGGCCCAGGACAGATTTCCCTTCAGTGGTTCTCCTGGTCCTGATGTGCCTGGGGTTGGGTACAGGAAGGCCCAAGGATCAGAAAAGAGACAGTGCACATGATATATTGGGAGGAAGAAATGATAAAACGTGCAAGAGAATGCTGGTATTAAAGAAGGGGTGGACAAAAAGCAGGGGTTCTGGGCAGGAAATTATTCCCATTTTGTTTTCATTTAATCAACCATATGTATACACTGAAATAGAATATATCGAATGTAGGTGAATTTTTTTTTTCTTCAAACCTTCTCCTCCCTTTTCTCCACCTTGTTAAATGTCAATCACTGTCCGCCTCATTGATCAAGGCAGGAACAGGGAGTCATCTTTGACTGACTCCTCCCTAGTATCCTATCACTTCTACTATCAGGGCCTCTCGAGTCTGCACAGACACTTCCCACTGATGCCACCATTATTCCTGGCCACGACTGACAATAGCCTCTTCAATGACTGCCTTTTGCATCATGTAGCCGGGAGTTTGAGTCTTCCTACTGCCACGTGTTAGCTGGGTGACTTCTTTGAACGTTGGTTTCCTCTCCTATAAAATGAGAATACTACTGCTTATCTTAAAGTGTTGTCAGAACTAAAAGGAGAGCAGAGCTTTAGCATCATCTCTTGTTTTGTATCCTCAGGCCATTGTTTAAACATAAGTTCTTTAGGAGTCCCTTTCCTGCCTTGCTCAGTGCTGGCTCCCTCAGGCCCCCAGACTGCTCTGCAGCATTCATCACATGATCTGGCTACTCACAACCATCCTTTCCACGAGGACAAGTATTCTGGCTTTATGTGCCTAATGAGGTCCCCGACATGGAGATGGAGCTCCCAATGTTATACGACTGAGATCCTCAGACAGAGTCAAAGGTTCTCAACTGTGAGTAAGTGAGCAGATGACCACATCACATAAATGAACACTAAAGATCCCACTCCAGAGATTCCATTAACCAAGGATGCTGGGGTGCTTGCTTCATCATAGCCAATCCCTTCCATAAGAAGCAGACCTTGGTCAGATAAGGCCACCCCAGGCAGGCCTGACAGAGCCAGGAAGCCAGGTTCCCAGGTCAACAGAACCAAACTGCCTGCAGATCATGGGGAATGGAGCAAAAGTATGGCAGTGCTGGGGACGGGAGGACACCCCAGGGGAAGGAGTGAAAGTGGCACTGTATGTTGCATTGGCCAAGGCCACTCTAGTGGTTTGTCCTCAGGCCCTGGCAGTTCCTCACTGAGTCTTCCCCACTAAGACCATCTGGGCAAGACATGAGGGGGCCAGTGCCCTGAGAAGACCAAGGCAGGCATGAGGGGAAGAGTTTCTTTTTTTGTGACCTTTGTGAAATAAAATACATATGGAAAATACATGAAGTATATCTGTGGAGGTCGGTGAATTGTGCCCTGAGTGTGGCTGACACCCACCTCTCCAGTTAGGACATACGGCATCCCAGCACCACGGAATCACACACACACCCCCCCTGGCCTGCTTGCTCCACCCCTAATGTGTCCTTGGCCCTGGCTTTTGTCATTACAATGTCCTGACTCCCCAAAGAGTAGTTTTGTCTCTCGGGGTTTTGAAGGACTTAGGGATGGGAACATGCAGCACATTTTATTCTTTCCACTCAGTATTTTGCGCCCTCACCTGGTTGTATGAGCCTGTTTACTCACTGCTGCTGCATTAAATCCTGTGCATGAGAGTCTCATAAGCTACGCACCCTTGCTCAGTTGATGGACAGTCATGTTTCCGGCTTGTGTACCCCCATGTCTTACTGTGAGACTATTCTTCTGGATGTTGTGCAGAGTCTGGGGGAGTTCAGAGGGGAGGGGGAGGGAGGAGAGGTGAAAGCAGCTCTGGCATGGGGGGCAGGCCAGGTGTGAGGGGTCTGGCTACAGAAGTGAGAGTGGCCCATGGGCACCATGAGGAAAGGGCGCTGGAGAACTCTTTGGTGTTGAACTTCTCCTTCATATCAGGTAGTGGAGTTTTGTTTTCTTCTTAAATTTTTTAAGTTGTAGATGGACAAAATGCCTTTATTTAATTTATTTTTATTTGTTGCTGAGGATCAAACCCAGTGCCTCACAGGTGCTATGTAAGTGCTTTATAACTGAGCTACGGCCCCACCCCAGAGGTGGAGTTTTTGACCCTAGTTGATCCTCTCCATTCTGAACTGTCATGGTGGCCATTCTATTTCAGGGGCTTCATCTACAAGTCAATCCTATGTTAATGTGAGTATTAGGTCACCGAGTAGACAGAATTTACCTTAGTGCACCTCCACTACTTACAAAATTTCTCTTCTGAGAAACATTGATACACCTATGACCATAAATTCTAGCTTTACAATGACCCCAACTAACCCTGTTAAGAGTTAGTAATAACCCCATCAATCTTTATTAAAATATTTCTTAATTGGCTTTGTTGTGTTTATTTGTACACCTGTTGTTTTTCTGCATTATCTGATTACCCACTTGCTTTAAAAGTAATTTAAAGAACCTTAAAAATAACTTAAAGAAAAACCATGACCTGGTCATGATATCGGTTTGCATTTTACGGCTCACTACTAACTGCTACCTAACATCTCCTATCCCCTGAGGGAACTGAAAATGACCCTCTTTGGTTTGGCAAGTACGGATCAAGGTAGGGTACCTCTGCTTTGAAGCTGGCAGGCTTCATGGCAGATGAACAGGATTCCCCCTGCCTACAACAGGGACCATGCAGGAAAGCAGGTAGAGGGTGGGGGTCAGTCCAGGGCCAGCTTTGGCAGGATGCCCCTCCTCACACTGTAGACCACCCAGACTTCCTGAAGCTTGATGGATTTCCTCACTGATCTTCATCAGCCCCATGGGCAGACTGGAAAAAATTCTCACAGATGAGAAATTAAAGCAGAGCACGACAGTCAAGGTTGCCCCAAATAAACAAGTAAGGGGGCTAGAAAGCAGATCCCATCACCCTGGATCAGGGCTTCTATCTACTACTGAGTGGCAGAGAGCCAGGCGCACATGGGCACTTGCCTGGGCAGGCACAAAGCTGTGGCTTCAATAGACTGGGGCTTTAATGGAGTATGTGTCTACTGCAAACCTTTAATTCAACATGTTAGCTTTAAAAATAGGAAAGCATAAATTCTAATCTCTAAAATATTTCCTTTACTAAAAATATTATAGTACAAAATTCTGATGTCTTTTTCAGATTTAAAAAATGTAATATCATTAAGCAATATTACAGCATATTAGAAACAGCACAAAATGGAAACATGGCATTCATATTTCTGACAAAATACATTTTCCCTCAGATTAAAAACCTTTTATTCAGATGTTTCATTTGTATGTATTTATGGGGTATATCACAGCAATTTGATACACGTATACAAGTTTTATCATGCAACATCGACTCTACTTCCAGGGGTCACTATAATATAATCTCCCTTTAGTTTTTTGTGATTAATGACTTTACATAGAATTCATACTGTGGTAGAATCAGAGAGACTCTGTGTGCCCTTCAAGAATGGGGACATTTTAGCATTTCAGACAGGTATTGATGTAGGACAGATGAGGCTGGACATCTGAGGAATTTGCAGGAAGCAGGTTTATTTAGGCTGCAGCAATCCAGAGGAGATAATGCAAAAAATCTCTAGACCCCAGGTCTGGAAATTCTCTGAGATTTCTACTCAGTGGGTAGATACATAACACAATAGTTAACATAACAGGTTTTTTTCTTAGGTTGGACAGAGGTTTTACAAGTTTTTAGTAAGAAAACAGAAACAGTACCTTTTCCTTTTATTCTAGTTTTTATTGGTGCATTATAATTATACATAACAATGGGATTTTTTATAATATATTCATATGTACAGAAAATAAAACAGTATACTTTGATCAATTTTTCCCCAGTACCTTCCCTTCGTTTCCCTTTCCTCCCCCAATCCCCTTCTTCTATTCTACTGGTCTCCCTTATATTTTTTAATTTGTTCTAATTGGCTATACATGACGGTAGACTGCATTTTGACACATTGTACACAAATGGAGCACAATTTGTATTCCTCTGGCTGTACATGGTGTAAAGTCACAACAGTAGTGTAATCATACACATATATAGGGTAATAATGTCTGTCTCATTCTACCATTCCTCCTGTCCCCACAGCTCCACTCCTCCCCTCACCCCCCTCTGCACAATCCAAACTCCCTTCATTCTTCCCTACCCACTCCCACTATGGATCAGCATTGGCTTAGGGGGATTAGCTTATTTTACATAGGATGATGCTGAGAGAATAACTTCTGCACATCGACAAGCTTGATTTCAGACCTAATTTTTTTTAGTTGTAGATGGATACAATACCTTTATTTTATTTATTTTTATGTAGTTCTGAGAATCAAACCCAGTGCCTCCCATGTGCCAGGCAAGCATTCTACCACTGAGCCACAACCCTAGCCCTGCAGATCTAACTTTTACAAGAAAGAGAAACCTGGCCTTTACAACAAAGAGGAGCTCAAAGCACAATGAGCTCTCTAGAAATCCTGCCGACTTTTTAAAAGTCCTCTTGACTAGGAAAGAGGCTTGTATGTTACAATTAAGGTGAGAGGTCTTTGGGGGACTACATCATTACCTCCTTTAATGCTCATTATTTAATCATTTAAATCAAAGGCTGTCATTATCTTCTTGGCTTCAAGCTTAATGCAATGTCATATCTTAGTTTCTGTCTCCTTTTTAAAATAGCTGCTTCTATAGTGGACCCAATAGTTTTAATGTAAAGGGGAGACATATCAATTAAGTCAATTAAGTTTTTGAATCCACTAGGAATAGAAAACCATCCCCCAACTAGTGAGCTTGGATCCCAAGCCTTAATGCCCTTTCAGGTTTGAACTGGTACATCTGCTAATTGTCTGATGTCAGCCATGTGTTTGATGTTATCAGTCCTGTAGTAAAGACCAAGGAAAGGACTATGTATGTGACAGAAGTCAGGGGAGGCACTGCGTCACAGGATAAGAGCCGTCTTAGAGCATGAAGCAGTCCATTTGTCCCGTTGGTTAGTTCATGTTCCACCTTGTGTTGATCAGCCAGCACCCAGGTGGCTGAAGCAGGGCTGCTGTTTCCTCCAGTTTGGCCGTGACAGGCCAGTCAGCCTCCAGAGTGACTAGAGCAAGGCTGGTGTCCTTCTGATCCTCAAGCTTGTCTGGTGTTTTCTCCTTCCTGATGGTCAGCTAAAGGGGTGCAAATTAAGGGGGACAAGCTGCAAAAGAATGTACATGAGAATATGAGATTCTATTTTCAGAAGGTCCCAAAACAAGCCAAAAGGAACAAAATATTACATAATGTATATCTGTGTCTGTGTATATATAATATATATAGATAGATTTGGTGACACTGTAAAGAAGAGTAAGGAATTGTGGACAGTGCTCCACGTGTGTGTGGCAGAGGTGGGGATATCCCAGGCTTGAACTACATAGGTTTATCTCAATGTAACTTGAAACAAATTTGAAAACAGCCTGACCCAATATGGAGCTGACCCAATATTTCATTCTTTGGCTTATGATCTTCCATATATTATTTCATCTAAAAACATGAAGTAAATTTCAACTCCCTACCTCACAGGTCACTTGCCTTCCAAAGGTGCATTTCTAAGTGTGTCAACTTTAATCTCAGAATATACTTCTGCATGAAAATAATGCTAAGTGCCTACCTGGCTCCCAAAGTTAGGTAGTGCTCAACAGCTTCATTTATCCCTTCACTTATCATCCTCACCATCTTTATTTTACCAGATGCAAAACCAAGGTTGTACCTAGTTTTGTATTCTGGTCAAGGCCACCCAGTTAAGAAGGATTTGAATGCAGCTCTACCAACTGTGAAGTCTTTGCCTCTCCTCACACTACTCTTCAGCAACACAAAACTTTCTAACTTCTATTTTTCCTTTCTTGATAATCTCTTGGAAGAAGCAAATGTCAGGCTAAATTTGGTGTATCTAGGAGGGTATTTTCCCGAGGCTGATTTTCCCCATGTCCAGGTGGGTGAAGTCTGGCCAGTGCGGCTGTCCCCAGCCTGCTGCAATGTATCTGGCCCTCAACCACTGCCCAGAGGCTCAGTGCCCAGACAGCCCTGCTTCCAGAACCCAGAGTCCCATTGAGGGAGGAGGGGTAAAGTGTGGGAAGCTCAGGACCAGAAAGACCAGAAGGTGTTCCCAGGGCTGGGCTCCCAGAGCAGCCAGAGATCCCTCTCCAGCTTGCCCCACAGGATCAAGGTCCAGACCTGGCCAGCAGCCCCCAGGCTCCGACCCTGCCCCTCACCAGTGAGCTGGACCCACCTAGCCCCGCCTACTGCCTGCTGTGAGGACTTCACCCTTTATTTAAAGTACTCACTTGTTTTCCTTGGATGAGTTCCCTGAGTTAGCACCAGAACTCCTCAAGGGCCCAGAGAGTCCAGTAGCTGGTCCTGGGGACGAAAGTCTGGTGGCAAGCAGTGGACACTGGTGAGGCTCCTGTGGTCTCAACCAGCACAGCAGCAGCCTTGGAATCCAGTCTCTTCAGTGGCTGCATCATGGAATGGAGGCGTCTGGTGGCAATGGCAGCAACAGGCAGCTGCTTTGGGCAGAGGGCGCCAGGCGGGGAGGTAAGGATTTGACTACTGGTGTTGAGGAGGGGTGTTTTGGGAGGTGTCAGCGTCCAGCCATGGTGTGGGAGTGCCCTCACTTCTCACTCGTGGTTGTGACGGCAGCAGAAGAGTCCAGAAGCAGCAGGGGCCACCACAGAGGCCAGCCACGAGCATTTTCCTGCTGCAGCGTTGACAGGAGTCCGGTCGCTGTTGCAATAAAGGTGGCCTCCAGTGCTGTCTGGCGTCTGTGCTGGAGTCTGGTGGCAGCAGAGAGGAGCTCCAGGGTCCGGGGGTGGCAGCAGCAACATGCAACTGCATTGGGGGTCCAGCCTCGGGTATAGGGGTCGGGCCTCAGCGGGGAAGTGCCTTGACGTTGGGGCCTTGGCGGCAGCGTGGGAGTCCAACTGGCGTGTGGGAGCTCGGTTGCTGCTCCGTGGCGGTGGCACCAAAGGAGTCCAGAAGCGGGGCGGTGGCAACAGAGGCGTCCAGCGGGGAGCATCTTCATCCTGCAGCGGTGACAGGTCGGGCTGCAGGGCGGCGAAGGCGGCGTCTGGTGGCCACGTGGGGAGTCCAGTGGCTGCAGGAGGAGCTCCAGGCTGCCGGCGGCAGCGGCGAGGGCGTGGGGCAGTGGGCGTCAGAGTGAGACGACGACCAGTAGCTGGAATGGCCTCTGCAGCGGCTGCTCTAGGCCCTTGGTCTTGGTCCTGGAGGAGCGGCCTGCTCAGGAAGCAGCCCGCGGGAGGCGGCGTACCCAGGCAGCTGCCAAGGACCTGATGCTGCCCACGCCTGCCTCCTCGCACTGACCACCGATGGTGGCTGCCCGCCCCATCTCCCCCTACAGCCTCTGCAGGGGAACTAGGCCATCTGGCAGGTGGGGCGGCCTTAGGAGAGGACCCCAACCCCCACCCTCAGCCACATCCCACGTGGGCTGTGGGGACAGACGGCGGAGCACCTAGGACATCTTCACCCTCAAAGCGCATTTCTGCGGCTGAGGGCGGCAGAAGACCAAGACCCAGGGCTCCGGCCTGGGGCTCCCTCTGCCGCCTATGCCCTCCGCCCTCGTTCCCCGCAGGGACCCGCTTTGAGGGTGAGGATTTGCTAGGTCCCCCTCTCCCACCTCCGCTCTCTGCCACCACAGCTCAGGGGAGATGTGGCTGCAGAGGATCCAAGGCTGCCCCAGCTGGCAGTGGCCTGCTCCCCCGCAGAGGCTGCAACCCAGGGAGGGGCAGGGCGAACCTGGGGTGGGGCGAGCAGTTGCCCCATGGGCTCAAGGCCAGTGCAGGCGCGGCCGGAGTGGGCAGCATAAGGTCCTCAGCAGCTGCCTGGGTACCACTGCCTCCCGCGTCCTGCTCCCTGAGCAGGCAGGCTCCACCAGGAGCAAGACCAGTGGCCTGGAGCAGCCACCGAAGAGGCCACCCCAGTCTCCAGTCGCCCTCTGACTCTGAGGCCCACTACCCCCATGCTGTCGCCATCGCTGTCGCCAGAGCTCCACCCGGCGGCTACCAGCAATGCCGCCACCACCGCCACTGCACTGGAACCAGACTCTTGCCCACCGCCAAAGGATGAAGATGCTCCTGTCTGGTCGCCTGGCCTACCCGCTGCCACTTCCAGACTCCTCAGGTGCTTTTGCCACCGCTGCCATAACTGAACTCCGGACACCAACGCTCCACAGATGCCCAACGCCAAGGCTGGCCTGCCCACCACCGCTTCCTGTGGCTGTCATGGAAGCCTGAGGCTGAGCCTTCATGCTGCCACTGATACATCTGGACATCCAAATCTTCCTTAGGACGCCTAGGCCCGCTGATTGACGCCTTCCCCACAGATATATGCTCCTGGTGCCCGATCCTGACACTGCCCTTTGTCAGGTACCTCCAAGTGGAACACTGCTGTAGAGTGCTGAGGCTGGCCACTATAGCTTCTGCCTGGCAACTGGACTTCTTTCACAGCCACTGGGCATTTCCTAGGCTGCCTGCACCTCAGTCTTGGGGAGGCCGGCGTCCCCTTCCACGTGTGCAGCCTGTTGATCCCTGTCAGGGGATTAGTTCACTGATTGGGTTAAGGCTCTCATAACCAAGTCATTTCACCTCTAAACCTTTTGCATTGTGTCACCATGAGCTTTTGGGGATACCTAATGACTAAACCCACACAAGTCTTCATCAAATAGCTCAGCAGGGTCTCCTTGGTAACTGGCTGTGGCTGCTGCTCAGCACTTGCTTCTTGGCCTTGCACTTTTATTCTGTGGAGATGGCCTCTCACCTGGAACATCACGAACCAAACTCTGGCACCTTCACACTTCTGGAGCTTTCTCGCTTCTCTTGGCCTTAGAACAAGCTAAAGTTATGGCCACATCTGGATTTGGATTTGGCTTCACAGAACGTGGCTTCTTTCATCTTTTCTCCAGACTATGAAAACTTTTTCCACATCAGCAATAGGGCTGTTTTGCTTTCTTATCCCTCACATATGTCCTGGAGCAGCACTTTAATTTCCTTCAGGAAGGTTTCCTTTGCATTCTCAGTGTGACAAAGTAGTGCAGGAGGCACAGCTTTTTATGTAGAGTGCACAACATGAGATTCTGCCTTTTATTTAAACAGTACAGGCCATTACTGAGTTATTAACTGGGCTAACTTCAATACTGTGTCTCAGAGCAGAAGAGGATGGCGAGACGTGATCTGTGGAGCAATAAGAACACAAATATGAAATTTGCCATCTTATATGCACAGGGTTCATAGTGTCACATGACCATTAACATAGTTACCATCACAAATCATAATACAAGTTATAATGGCCTGCAGTGCTCACCATTCTTTAGGCAGTCACCTCTGCCCCATACACAGGGGCCTCTATCTCTCCTCCTCCAGGATGGCCGGTGTTTGGCCTCCCCCACAGGACCTCTGTGCTCTAGAGAGGCTCCACTGGCAGTGCTAGTGGTGGCATAGCCTGGTGAATGGATTGAGCACTTATGTCAACATAAAAGTTTGTTACTAAAAATACTTACAATGCCATTCTAAACAATGTAAAAATTACCGTCACAAAAAATAGATAATTTAAGAAGGTAGGGGAAGGATAACCTTGCTGGGGGATCTGGCACTGGGTAATGCACAGGAGCTCACCTGTGGGAGGGGCCATAGTGGACTTTAGATCTAGGGTAATGGGAAAACCTTCCATGAGAAGTGGAGGGCTACTGGCCTAATAACCTCCTGACTTCTTGCCTCTGGTGTTTTGGTGCCTGAAATTTATGTTGCTGCCAGGAAAGGTGACTCTCTTTGAAAGGATGGGATGGCAGCTTGGATCACCATCTATACCACCTGGAAGATAATGTTCAATTTCCTCTGGCTTGCTTAGTGGCAGCTGAGCTGCCTCCTGTTCCTGAAGGTTCACAGTGGCAAGTGGTGGCTCAATCCCTCCGTGTGTGAATGGTACCAGAGTTGGGCCATCCCTCAGGTTTGAGGGTTATTCTTCCTGTATCACAGGGAATTTGATGATGTGATACCTCAAATGCAAGCAGGTAAACTGAGCCACTAGTGCTGGAGGCACTTCTATTACTTGAAGTGGTGCTAGAGCAGCAAGAGAAAACACCCCCAAAATGACTGCCTTTCCCTAGGCCTTTCCCAAGGCCTTTCCCAGTTCACACTAGAACCCTTCCTCTGAGATAGCTTAGCCCCTTCCCCCACAACAGGATGTCTTACCAGAGTAGGATCTACCAGCTGCAGGATGTCAGCTTGTCTGGCTTGGGACCAAATGCCAGATCCAGTGGCACCAGCACAGATTCTTCTGCACACACCTTCAATCATCCTCCACAGGCCTCATCATCAGAGGGCTCACACTTACTGAGATCTGTGTTCTTCAGCTGTGGAAGGAGTCTCTGGGCATGGAAGGTGACCTCTGATTCAGGCATGGTGAGCAACATGAAGGTCCTGAGAAGCTTCACGTTGTCCAGATCCTGGGACCTCAAAAAATGTTCTGGATAGAGGTACAGCCAAGTTTCAATGATGGAGTAGAGGGTACTGTGGAGTCTGGAGTGAGACAGGGAGCATGAAGGGCTGGGCCTCTCCTTTAGCTGGAACTTCCCAAGGCCCCCTGCATGGTGGGCTTCCCAAAGAGTGGCCAAGCAGATCCCATGCAGCAGAGCAAAGGGGGAAACCTGTGAGGCACATGTGTGGGTAGGGGGCTCCCCATACTTGCTGTCCAGTCTCTGTACAGAAAAGTGTGGGAAATGCTGGCTGGGATTGTCTGTGTTGGAGAGGGATCCTCACAGGGCCTGGCTCTGAGGCCCCAGCCACTCCTCTGTTCCTTGGGTACCCAGAATCCAACCACAACTTGTTATGTTCCTTCTACAGGGTAAGCCCCAGACCTCAGTCTTCTGCTGGAAATCACATGGGGTGGGACCCGGGGTTTGCCCAGCCATCCTCTACAACATATCCCTCAAATGATACCTCTCAAGACAGGAGCCCTCCCTCTTAGCCCAAAGACCACTTACTTCTTTTCTTGAAGGTATTCCTCCTCAACATCTGGCTGGAGGATTCCATACCTAGAGAAGGCCAGGAGTCTGTTACCTCTAACATCCTGTGCCCTTTATCTACCAAGATGCCTGGTGGGCTTGACTAACTTCCTGACAATCATGGGACATTTCAATATGGAAACAGTAGCTATCTGCAAAATGACTCACTGCTATACAGTCAAGTGAAAACAAGATATTCCCTCCATATTCTCAGGGGATATGAGACACACACACATACACACACACACAAACCTGGTGAGGGTCTGGGTCTATCAAAAGGGGAATCTGAGTGGTTGGCTAGACTATGGTCACCAGCAGTGGCCTGTCATATATATATCGTCTCTGGTCTCCTTGGGAAAAATTGCCAGAGTTGTCAGGACCCAACACTAACCCAGCACCTCCACACTCAGGAAAGGCCTCTACTCAGGGCTTTCCTGAGGCCTGAGAATCTACAGATCAACAAGAACTCATAGCTCTGGGCTTGCTGTCTGCACACCAGTGAGCAGACTGGGACTGTGTCCAGACTGTGAGTGCCTAGCAACTGGGGTTCCAAGTTCTGTATGTTCTGTTGCCAAAGAATTGAGGTCACTTCCTGGGAGACTCCTAACCTGGGTCCCTTTTTTACACAAGATGGTTCCAAAGGCCCCCTGGAATATGGGATTCTCCCATCTTCCCATGACATATGCACAAGTGGACACAGTTACACCAACACCCCCTGGATCAGGTCCCCAGACAGGCCCAGGTATAGCCAGGTTCTCTGGTTTGGAATAGAACTTGGTTCAGACCCATCCCCTCCTCCTGGTTATGTGTGTGACCCTGAAGAAGTCATTGTGCCTTGCAGGGCCTCCATGGCCTTCACACATGTTCCCCAGGGATCATTGTAGCACCTGCTTTTGAGGTTGTCATCAGGTGTATAGCTCATACATACATGTGCTCCTGAGAAGCACTAATGCTAAAGTCATGTGTCTGTAATACACAAACACACAGATGACAGCATGGGAAGGTGGGGACAAAGGATGACATGCAACTCTACCATGACCTGAGTCCCACAGTGAGAGGGGCAAAGTCACCTCCTCTCTTGGCCACGGTTCCCACTCTGCACCACTGGAAGGCTGCACTGACTGGTTTTAAAGATAGCTTTGCCTTTGCCATGGACATGCCAATGGCTTCCTGTGAGATTTAGAATTGTCTCAATGTCTCTTCCCATTGTATGATGTGGGTACCCTATTAGGGATCCCAAACACCACCAGGATCCTGGTGCCCAAGGCCTGTAGCTCCCTCCCCCTAAGTGGATCCACATTAGCATCTGATTTCTTTTCTTTTTTTTTAAATATTTTTCTAGTTGTAGATGGACACAATGTCTTTATTTTATTGCTTTGTATGTGGTGCTGAGGATCGAACCCAGGGCCTCACCCATGCGAGGCAAGCGCTTTACCGCTGAGCTACAGTCCCAGCCCAGCATCTGATTTCTAAGAAACCAAAGTTAGCAAAGGTCATGGGATATCACTTCCAAGTTTGAGTCATGGAAGTCTCGTTTCTGTCTGACTGCACAGCCCCAGAGTAGAGGGCACTGCTGGAATTCTAGAGCTTTGTGGGAAAAGGTGGTGTGGCTCATCACTGTCCCAAGCTCCCAGGAGCTGCACTGCTAGAGACCTGAAAGGCCTCAGAGTGTATCAGGAGGATGGGGCTGCTGTATTCAGGGGCAGTTCCGCCCTCGTGAGCCCACTCACATGATGCACACAGGCTCATCTGAGTCAATCCTAGGACTCAGGTGGCCCAGAAATGTCCCTGTTGGAGGTTCTGCACCCATTTAATGGGTGAGCATTCTCACACCTCCTCTGCATGGTGGGAAGTAGAGGCTGGGCCTGGGGTTCCCAGCCCAGAATCAAAACTCTGTGAAGAAGAGGCAGAAGTCTCCTCTCCTGCCTGGTAGCCTGGCCTCCTTGCTTTCTCCCCACTCATCCCCAATACTTGCATGTTCCTCCCCTGCTCAAAACTCCCCCAGGGCTCCCATCTTATCCAGACTGGGAGACAAAGACTTCAGTAGCCATGAAGCCCTGCCTGATGGACCCTGCTCTTTCTCTGACCTCATCATCACTCTGCTTCGGTTTCATTGGCTTCCTTGCTCTCTCTCTCCCTAACCCAAGGTCTTTGCATATGCTGATCTTTCTGCCAGGAACACCCTTCCTTCAGGTGTCTACATTTTTCCTTCCCTCAGCTCTCTGTTCAAATGTCATCCCCTCAGAGAGGCCATCCCTGACCACCACCTCTGGTGAGCCCTTTTCCTCTCTCTTTAGCCTTTATTTCCCCCATGGCACTTGTCATCTTTGATATATATTATTTATCTACATGTCACCAGACTAGCTTGTAGACTTGATGAAAAGATGCTCAATAAATATTTATGGAAGGAAGGAAAGAGGGAGAGGGCAAAAAAAAAGGAAATTTTCTTTTATGATCCAGCAGACAATGTCCACCCTTGTTCTTGCTATCAGCTGAGACACCCTGAAGGACAGCTCTAAGCAAACCCTCCCTTGCTCTACCATCTTCTATAGCTCCCTGCTACCTGTTGAGGCAAGTACAAAAGCTGCAGCCTGGCCTTCACAGTCCTGAACAGACTGGGATGAATGGACCCTCCTGCCTCACTCCTTTCTCTCCATGTACCTGACTCCAAGCCGTGTTCCCAGGGACCTGTCTGAAGTTCCCTAGGCAAATGCTCTACTGCTAAGCAACATCTCATCCCCCCCTCCCTTTTTTGGTGCTCTCATGGTATCAAGTACCTCTTTTAATTATCCTCATAATTATTCTCAAGAATCTGCCAGGGACTCTCTCTTCCAGTAGAATGTCAGTTCCAGGAGGGCCCGGGCGGAGCCTGTCTATTTCACTGCTGTATCTATAGAAATACCTAAAAATACATAAATGTTGGACACAAGGTCCTAGAGAAGGGAAGGGACTTGGGCTGGGTTCTGACGGAGCCTGTGGGAGAGCTGGGGCCAAGACCTGATCTAGAGCCCTCTGGGATGCTTCGCAGACAGTCCCCTGCCTGCAGCTGCCCTCCTCAGTTGGACCAACCTGCCATTTCCTTTCAAACCAGGGTTGAGCAGAAAACCTCTGGGCCTTTCTGGGTGATTCCAGGTATCTTCCCTGTTTCCTTATTGGAAAACACTAGAATGTGCAACCAGCCCTGGAGCTGACTCTTAAAACAAAAGGGGACAAGGCACACACAGATACACACACACACACACACACACACACACACACACCACACCACACCCTGAGCAGGGGGAAGCAACATGTTCCAGCCTCTGGAGGGCTGCCTGCCTCCTTATGGGGAGGGGCTCCTCGGTGGTGCTCAGTGCAGCCACCAAATGCTGCCACCCCTAACACACACCCATGCACACACACACACAAACACAGGCATGAACACACACCCATGCACACACAAGGACAAGGCTAGCCAACAAGGTCCACAGCCATGCAAGATCTTGGGCTGACAACTCACATGTGAACTTGGCTGCAATGGGATGACAAGCTGAGTAATGTTGAGGGGTGAGAAGAGAAGGGCAACACATCACACACACACACACACACACACTCATAGCCTTATTCATTCAAATATACTCATGCATCACACAAATACAGACTCACAAAAATACTTCACACAGATCCACATACAGTGCCTAGAAATGCACCTGGACACATCCAGACAGATGCACACACGTTCCCATATACGCGTGCTCCAGACACAAGTCCTCACACACACACACAGTCATATGTGCACCCACACATTTACAATCCAGGCATGTGAATACCATCCTTAGCCACCACCACTATAAATGCTCCCCACATCAACAGGGACCTGGGAGGTGGCTGGCTATGAATCCAGAGGCTGGACTAAGCTCCCGGCTGGTCCGAAGGAGAGTAAAAGGGCATAAGGACAGCAGATGCCTGTCTGTCATCCTCCTGAGTGGGGAGGTAGAGGTAAAAGGCCCCTGGCTGCCAAAGGAACAGTCCCCAGACCCTGACGTGGGACTTTCAGGAAGGGCCTCCTAGCTCCTGGAGGTGGCTCTGAGGACTGGGAATGTGAGGGTGCCAGAGGGACTCTTTATGTCCCCAAACTGAATCTCTCCTCTTTGCTGAAGGCTGGGCCTCCTTGGCAGGTTAATTCAACATCACCCCCCCCCCAACAGGCCTGCCCATCCCCAGAAGCTTATCTCTTTTTTAAGATCCCCTCACTGAGATCCACACATGTATTTCCCCACAAGATGGGGTCCCACCCAGACACATCAAGGTATGCCCCCCACATACCTTGTGGAGGTTCCTCACATTATATATGTCCCCACACACAGCTTAAAGACACCAGAGGTACCCCCACACCTCCACCCCTGGAACTCACAAATCTACTGGCAACACTTCTAATTCTCTTGAGGTAGATGCCCAT